>APFE031269285.1:3886-21797 GCA_000404065.3 Pinus taeda
ATATAATAGTGTTATAATAATAGTATTATTATTAAAGGTAACCAAATTTATGGTAAAGCAATCTAATTTAGCTATTTCAATATCCTTATACTAGATAATTTAATCTATTTATATAGTTAGGAAAAGGACTATCTCTTAAAAATAAGAAATCAAGGGAGATTCCCAAAGAGGATCAAAGGAATATGGCTAAAGAAAGTATATTAAAGGATAACAAGCTATTAATAGAGAGAGGGGAGGAATGGGAAGAAACGACTAGGAAAAGGGGGTTGCTATATAGCAACTACTGATCTTCCAACTGTCATCTCTATTGAGATTTCTTGGCCTTCTTTCAATCTCAATGGCTTCCCTAAATTTTTGGTGATGGAACTGCGCAACTTTAGCAATAACATTGGTCTCCTCAATACAAACATGATGTTTGGTCTTCTCCACATGCTCTGCTAGTGCGGAAGACTTGGTTCTCCTGTGTTTTAGGTCAGCTGCATGCTCATTAACCCTTTGATTAATAGAGCATCCACTCTCACCAATATAGGGGGTCCCACAAGAACAAGGAATAATATAGACACCCTTCATGTCCTTAGGGTCGATAGGATCCTTCACTGGTCGGAGGGATTTACGAATGGTTTTAAGGGGTCTAAAGGTTGAGGGAACATATGCTTCTTGAGAATCCTAGCAATCTTATCAGTGGTCCCTTGAACAAAAGGTAGATGGACCCCTGGGATTCATTCTTTAGGTTTTCTTTTAACTATCGAATTTCTGGAAGCTTTAAGGAAAGCCTTCTGACCAAGGTGTCTACTATAATTGTTCTCAACAAAGACATTAAGGAGATGGGATTTCTCTTTCTCGAAGCTCTTTTCATCAGAGATCCTTTAGGCACGAGTAGTGAGGGTGTTGAGAATGCCCAACTTTTGAGCTGGGAAATGATGGGAACTGGCATGAAGATATTGCTACGTATGTGTTTTCTTCCAAAACACTTGGTGGGAGAGGGAACCGTCAATATTCTTTAACATAAGAATATCAAGGAAAGGGAGGCTACCATCAACTTCCTGTTCCATGGTGAAATTAATGGTGGAGGAGTGACTATTGAGATGTTTGAAGAAAAGATCTAACTCCTCTTGGCCATGAGACCAGATGACATTAGTGTCATCTACAAATCTTTTCCAAAGTTTAGGTAGGAGACATGTCGAGGCTAGAGCTTTGGATTCAAAATCTTCCATAAAAAGATTAGCAACAACAGGGGAAAGGGGTAAGCCCATGGCAACACCACAAGTCTGTTCAAAGAACTCGCCCTCAAAACTGAAAAAAGTGGAAGGGAGACAGATCTCAACTAACCGAGTAGTATCAGGATCCATTAGGCGGTTGATCACCTCCATGGCCTCCTTGGATTGTATTTCTTCTATCAATCCCAGCCAAGAGGTCTGCATCATGCTGAGCTCCTCTGAACCATCACTCGATGGTCCGCTCCATTCCAATCAACCTGATCCAAGCGGTAGGTTACGTTTCGTTTCTCCTTCATTACGCCGAAGTGATATGCCTGAAAATAACACTTGTCCACCTAACTCCAGCGTTGGTTTCCACTGCAAGACACCGAGTCCTCATTCATCCCATTACGATTCATCTCCCACTGGTTTATCTGATCAAACGGTGAACCAGCTGTCAATCTCGCCGAAGCCGAATCTATACCTAGTTCCTGTTGTAGATATAGTAAGCTCTATCTGCCTTGGCAGTGAGGGCTCAAACCTATACCACTATAAGGATATTAATAATCGTGGTTGAAGTTTTATATGTAATAATAATAATAATAAAAGTAGTATTAATTAGTGACAATAAAAATAATAATATATCCATTAATAATAATAATAATAATAACAACAATAGTAATAATTTAATTCTTGTTAATGATAACAATAATACTAATGTTAATAATTTATCACTTGATTATAAATAATAGTAATTTATCGATTATTAACAGTTGTAGTAATTTAAAATATATAATCAAATTTAACAAAAACTTGAATTTTATGTTTAGTTATAATAAGAATTGTAATAATAATAATATTAATCTTAACCCTCCCTCTTGTAATAACAAAGTTATCAATTTGTCTAGTTTTTCTTTCCCCCTTCTGTTTTTAAGCTTTTGGGTAAGGGTTTGAATTTTTCCCTGGCCCCTAAGAAGATCCTGGTAGATGACATTATTTGTGACATGGAAGTTGGGATTAGAGATTTACCTGATAATATTAAGGACACTATTAGACAGGATTGTGCCGTGGTCCTTAGAAAAGCAAAGCTCCCTCAGAGTAACCTCAGCAAAGAAGAATTTGGTGCCCTCAGATCCTTAAACCAGAACAAAGACATTGTTGTTTAGAAAGCCAACAAAGGAGGGGTTGCTATCATTCTTAACAAGGAGGATTACTGCAAGAAGATGCTAGATCATCTTTATAATAGTGGGAGTTATAAAAAGCTTCCCAAGAACCTGCTTAAGAAGATTTCTAGGATTGTAGCTCTTGCCATCAAGTCCAGTAGCTCAGTGAGTTCCCTTTGCTATAAACTCATTGAGAGCAACCCCATTACTCCAAGGATCTATGGGCTTCCAAAGATTCACAAGGAGGGGGCTCCCCTAAGGCCCATTGTCAACACCATTGGTGGTCCTACCTACCTTTTGGCTAAATTCCTTGCCTTTAAGCTTAAAACCTTAGTTGGCCGTATAGAGTCTTTCGTCAAAGAATCTGCATCCTTTGTTAAGGAGCTCAAGGACATAAAGCTTGACACTGGGGACATTCTTGTTAGTTTTGATGTAGTCTCCCTTTACACTTGCATCCCTATAAAGGAGGCCATGGAGGCGATCAACCGCCTAACGGATCCTGATACCACTCAAGTAGTTAAGATCTGTCTCACTTCCACCTTTTTCAGTTTTGAGGGCGACTTCTTTGAACAGACCTATGGTGTTGCCATGGGCTCACCCCTTTCCACTGTTGTTGTTAATCTTTTTATGGAAGATTTTGAATCTAAAGCTTTGGCCTCGGTACGTCTCCTACCTAAACTTTGGAAAAGATTTGTAGATGACATTAATGTCATCTGGTCTCATGGCCAAGAGGAGTTAGATCTCTTCCTCAAACATCTCAACAGTCAATCCTCTGCCATTAAGTTCACCATGGAACAGGAAGTTGATGGCAGCCTCCCTTTCCTTGATATTCTTATTTCAAGGAATATTGATGGTTCCCTCTCCCACCAAGTTTTTCGAAAGAAAACACATACAGAGCAATATCTTCATGCCAGTTCCCATCATTTCATGGCTCAAAATTTGGGCGTTCTCAACACCCTCTCTACTCGTGCCTTAAGGATCTCCGATGAAAAGAGCTTCGAGAAAGAGAAATCCCATCTCCTTAATGTCTTTGTTGAGAATGGTTATAGTAGACACCTTGGTCAAAAGGATTTCCTTAAAGCTTCGAGAAATTTGATAGTTAAAAAACAACCTAAAGAACGAATCCCAAGGGTCCATCTACCTTTTGTTCAAGGGACCATTGATAATATTGCTAGGATTCTCAGGAAGCATAATGTTCTCTCGACCTTTAGACCCCTTAACACCATTCGTAAATCCCTCCGATCAATGAAGGATCCAATCGACCCTAATGACATGAAAGGTTTCTATATTATTCCTTGTTCCTGTGGGACCCCCTATATTGGTGAGACTGGACGCTCTATTAATCAAAGGGTTAATGAGCACACAAGCGACCTAAAACACATGAGAACCAAGTCTTCCGCACTAGCAAAGCATGCGGAGAAAACCAAACATCATGTTTGTATTGAGGAGGCCAATGTTATTGCTAAAGTTATGCAATTCCATCACTGAAAATTTAGGGAAGCCATTGAGATTGAAAGAAGGCCAAGCAATCTCAATAGAGATCTTGGTTGGAAGATCAGCAGTTGTTGTATACTGGCCCTTTTTCCTAGCCATTTAACCTACTTTCTTTAGCCATAATCCTTTGATCCTCTTTAGCAATCTCCCTTGATTTATTATTTTTAAGAGATAGTCCTTTTCCTAACTATATAAATAGATTAAATTATCTAGTATAAGGATATTTAAATAGCTAAATTAGACTGCTTTACCAATAATTTGGTTACCTTTAATAATAATACTATTATTATAACACTATTATATTAATAATAAGATTACAATAAATCCTTACTATTACTAATTTCCCTAAAACTGTTAGTTACCCTAACCATTAATAACTAGAATAACACTACAACAAGAATATAATAATAACTAATATTAGTTATAATATATGTTAAATATTAGTATAAATATTCCCGTTTCTTGACTAATCTAGTATATATAATATAACAATAGTTAATTATTTTTGTTAATATTAAATACTTACAATTACTAATATCCGTAGATCTATTAATATTTATACCCATAAAATAACCTTACTATTAAATTTATATTAATTAGTTACACATGCCATTAATAATAAATGCTATAACATTATTATAATAATAATATAATATGAATTATTATTAGTTTAGTTAATATCAAATCCTTTTGATTACTATCAGTTATTTTCCATAGTTCTATTTTTATATGTTAACATTTCTATCAATTTTATTATAAATATTCCCTAGTAGTATTGTTAACTCAAATCTAGGTATTAAAATAAGATTTGTTTTAGCATAATAATATTATTATAATTAAACAATTTGAATAGTCAAATCTAGTCGTTTCTTGGTTAATTTTAGCCTTTTTTTTTGCAGTATGATCTAATATAGTTGTTTTTCTAGCCGTTGGAAGATCTGCTCTCCATATTTAATTTATAGCCATGATCTGATTCTTCAACTTGTCCTGATGATGAAAAACTTTTTCTCATAAACTTAATATGGATCACATAAGCCTCAATTCAATAATTATGATTAATTAACCAATTTTCCTAAGTTTGGACTTAGGAAACATTAAAAAATTGGTTAATAATATAATCAATTCATCTATAGGTGGAATTTCCATAAACTATTTCTAGGTCTTGGTGATCACATGTATTCTAGCCTCTCCACCAAATTTTGTCAAGGAATATGATCAATGAAAATTTGAGTTGTAGATGCTCCCTCTAACTGTTGGAATCACTAACTCGACGACTTTTCTGCAACCCTACAACTGAAAATCAATTTGTTTCCCCAGCAATTCGGCCTGCCTGTCTGGGTACTACACTGCCTCTAAAATTTTTGGCTTGGTTCTCCCTCTAAGTAGAGAAATTTTCTCCTTCGCTTCTGAGCTTCTCGGCTAATCACTCATGCTCCGATACCATGTGAAAATTTCAAAATTGAAATTTTTGTAGAAATCCTATTACAAAAATTGAAATTCATTTTTCTAATTGTTAATTAATTTAATAATTTATCTGCTACGAAAATATAAAATAAATCACTTTGCAATCTTCATGAATAAATTGCAAAAGAAAAATAGCGCTGGAAACTGAGAAAATGCTAGCACACACACAATACAAATAACACTGTTATTTTTGGACAAATATCCCCGAAAAAACCTAACTTGGGAAAACCAGTGCAGCAGTGAGGATTTTAATTATTATGCAACAATGAAATCTAAATAGAATGTATGCATGCCCAACTAGAAATCCAAATAGCAAGAAAATTTGGCCAAAGTTATTTAAGGGAATTTTGATTCTTCCACAAGCAACCCCGACACAACTTTCCTTCAAAAATCTCATTCTCCTAGACCCTCTACGTCAGCCTCTACGCAATGTTGGCGTAGACCCTTGGATGTCTAAGCTCAGAACTGCATCTGATGAAGTCATTCTTCCTATCCCATTCGAGGAAACTAATTCTTCAGCCTTTTGGAATACTTTCCTGGCCTCTAGAAGCTAAATCGATTTTTCTTCCAGCCATATCAAATTTCTCTTCTGAAGCAACTGCGCAGTTGCATGCGCTACCTCACTAGGAATAACTTTGCATCCTTGTCGTTGCCTCTCTAGATGTAGAAAAATTCCTTCGAATCACTGTCTCTACCCCTCGTTATCTCTTCTTCCTCACTGAAGTTTGAACTCTCTTGCAACTGACTGCTGCTACTCTTGAAAATCGAATTCTCTAAGCGACTCTAGTGTGTTCTTCGTCACCGCATCGATCCCTTCTGATATCTTCATGTTGGGACTCCAACGACCAAGATTAAATTTTAATTGATGACTCATATCATTTCTGGATTGATTCATGTGAGTTTCTAGAGAATTTTCATTTTGAATTAATTAATTTTGATTAATTAACCATTTTTCCTAAGTTTAGACTTAGTAAACATTAAAAAATTGTCAATAATCTAATTAAGTCATTTATGTGTGAAATTTCCAGAAATAATTTCTAGGTTTTGGAGATCTCATGTATTCTAGCTTCTCCACCAAATTTCGTGGTAGAACACATTTGATGCTATATATATATAATCATTGTTATTCAAATCACATTAAAAAACCATAAAACATGTTAATGAAAATTTTCAAATGCATATATACACTAGGGTTTTAATAAAATAAAAAATTAAGATATTTCTATATATAAAGATGTGAAATTTATGTAAATATAAACAGTATTAGTAAAAACCAACATAGATTTATCTTAACTTAAAATTTACTAAGCACAAAAAAGAATAAAGTTTCTCAAAGTGCAAACATTTTGAAAATTTTGATGTCTTTGAATGCCTAATAAATTCAAGTAAATATAAAATTAAAATAAATCTACATTAATTACAAATATTATGAGTTGAGACAAATCCTAATTTGAAAAAAATAGAAACACTTTTATATTAATTTTTATGATAATATCTGTAATTTAGTAATCACAAAAAATGAAGTGACAATTTACACCTAACCAAAGGGAACTCTAGTAAATAACCTAAGGGAGCATTTTTTAACTGTAAATCAAATTACGAAAGCAAAAATGAAAATACAATCATGAATTAAAATGGATGATTTATTTATGCCTATAATTAAGAATGGAAGAAATAGGCAAGCCATCATGACCCACCATGACCTCCACCCCAAGTTAAATTTATACCCGAAATAGTTAGAAAGGATATACTTCAAACATTTTCTTCAACTAAATTCAGTTAATAATAAAAAATGAGAATATGTCATAACTCCAAAACAAGAAAACTTCACATATATAATACATTATGAGTGATAAATTCCATTATGTTGCCTACTATTTAGTTGCCATTAACTCTCTAAGATGATAATTCCAACATTAAATCACAACTAGGAAACAATGTATCTTCATGCTCCCAAAACCTAACTCTGTGTAATTGAAAGTTGGTAATCGAAGTTTGCTTATGACTGAATCTTCTTTTTTATAAAATTATTGCCTTGCTGTATTTCTTTACATGTCCTCGTTATATTTATTTTGTAATTTACTTGCAATGATCATGTCCGGTTCACTTTTAAATTTAAATAGACACATCGAGATACAAAGTTAAGTGTATTTTAGGAAAACAAATTCCTAAACGTAATATGTATTAATTGTACGGTAACGATGTCTTAAGTTAAGATTAAGTATGCAAATTAACACTCTTCATCCCCACTCTCATATATATGAAGGTGGGGTCGGGGTGTTAATGTGCAAGTGGGGTGGTGGGCGTTAATGTGTAATGGTGGGGTAGAGGATATTAATGTGCAATGTACATGAACACCCACCACCCCACCCTTGGATAGTAGTAAAAGTCTTTTATTTATGGATCATTAATCAGAATGGTCTTTTTTAATAATGATAATAAGTAAATATGTATTTATAAAAAATAAATAATAATAAATTCAAAATATATATGTAAATAATATCGCATCGAAACAAAATTGCAAACTGTAAAATTCCTTAAAAAACCGCCAATTACAAAGAATAAATCCGTTGCTACGTGAAGATCGTAAAACAATAAAAGATGAACATAAAGAATGAAGTTTAACACCAGTTGGCCTATTAGCTCAGCTGGTTAGAGCGTCGTGCTAATAACGCGAAGGTCGCAGGTTCGAAACCTGCATGGGCCAAAACAATGATATTTATAGTTGTTTCTACCTTGTATTTTAAAGGGCTACTGTATCTCCGTTGCTGAACAAGCAAACAGCGATGGCTACGATAATGAAATTGTTCGGCTCTAATTCCGTTTTGGATGGACTTTTTACAATTTTAACGTGATTATTATAATTAATTAAGTGAATAATTATATGTAAATATATATTGTTTTGGATGGACTTTTTACAATTTTAACGTGATTATTATAATTAATTAAGTGAATAATTATATGTAAATATATATATACTATCGTCAAAACTATTGTTATGAGTGATACTTATAACTTTCTTTTGTTTTTTTTTGTGCTAAATGATGGGAGTTGTCTATAATGCGACTTTTGGAGATTCCGGTGACGGAATCCGGCGAAAGAAATGAGGTTAAATTTTGATTTTTAGCAGTTAAAATGGTTTTTTAACTGCATATTTGGATTCAGCGCCTTGAAAAACCCCTGGGAGCCATTGATTGTGCAGAAACTAGCTATCAAACTTGGGATTCCAATGAATTGCTACCGGATTTTGACCGGAAAAATCCGCCGGAAAGACTTTCAAAAAGTCGCGTTATAGACTACTACCTAAAGATGTGTCTTTTAATATATATATTTATTGAGATTTATGTTTTATGATGTGTTTGATTTTCAGTTGTGGGGGTTATTCATAATTTTGAAGGAAATAAAGAAATAGGCTATTTTTAAGGGGTTTTTTAGTTAACAAATAATTTTGTTGAAGCATATGGGTTGCTATAAGGTTTAATGCTAGCGACAGTAGCAAAGCTTGAAAACTTTGTGGTAATTGGTTATTCCTAGATAGTTATCCAGTGTTTGATGCATGAAACATTACTAAAAGAGTGCAAGTTAAGAGGTATCATAGAAATGATCCAAACTTGGAAACGACTTTTTTCCAAGCTCATCTTTTATCATGACTTGAGATCACATAATGCTCAAGCATATTGTCTTGTTAATGAAGGTGAAAAATAGGAAGAAAGGGTCATTGTTCATAATGGTTTCCCCTCAATTTCTCTCATCCCTTAACTATAGAAGTATTTGAATTAAAATATGAAATTTGAGGGAGGGAGAGCCACAAAAATCAATGTGGCTCCCCCTCCCAAAGTGCATCATGCACAACATAGTGTTAATGTCAATTTAAATGGACTTAAACGCATAAGCATGGACGAACATTGGAGGAATCTTGTGATTAGATTGTCATCACCATTCTATCTATTATTTGTGTGCTCCCAAGCCATCAATAGTAGGGTGACAAGACGGATTTTATTGCGTGGGGAAAACATTAAGCCCTCTATGTAGTCCTTTGTATTCATGGTGAAAAATGACAAATATCAACAATGGTTATGGTGGAGTTCTTCCATGTGGTCTTGAGGAGGAAGAGAAGTTTTGGGTGCTCTAGGGGATCTGGAGCAAAGACTAGGACACGAGCCTCCATGCACTCCTTCTTGATTCCTTGACCATTGGCATATTTAGGAAGTACATAATTTAGCTGCCAACTTTATGGAATCAACGGTATCCTATGGTAGTAGTCACAAAACCAACGGGGAGCTCTCAGCACCAAATGGGCATTAACTCTCACATATGTTAGGAAGGTAATTCAAAGACTTTCCATGTCAATCAAAATTTCATTAGTGTTCAAGCAGTAAAGGTGAGGCTTGTCAAGCATGTCTTGTTGGCATTGAACTAGTTTAAAGTTTTAATTTGGGAATTGATGATATGGAAAATTGTTGGGACAATTGCTCCTCAGTGTCATCTCTTTAAGGCACCCTTGATGTTTCTACTATGTTCTTGTTTAATGATCTAAACTCTTTCTATGGGGAAAGGCACAAGAGCTTACCAACCCTTAGTATTTCATGGGCCCCTAACAATTGGACACTTAATTACAATGAGGGAAACCTAGGATACAAGAGTTCCCTATGATGGTATTGCAATGGAATTGTTGGATCAAATAATGGATAGGCTAGAGGAAAACTAAGAGCTTTTGTATATCAAATTTAACCATGTCTATGTTGTTAACCTGAGGGCGATGGAATTACTTCTCGAAGACAGAACTTAGGAGAGGCAATTAGAGGATGAGGCAAATAGTCTTCACCAACAACTGGAGGATTTGTCGGTAGCAATTAAATCCTTGTCTCCTCATATCTCCTCTAATCTAGATAAGGAAAATACAGTCAATTTAATAAATTATATTTGAATGTACCTCTTATAGTAGAGGATAACTTTGGAATATAGCCAGTGGAACTTGCATCTATTTTTCTATTTATTGTAAGTTTTGTATGATCTTTGCTAGTCTTTTGGAGAGTGTTATATATCTATAAAAATATTAAACCTGACATCTATTAGGCAAGTTAGTAGTGAAGTGTTTATGATATATGGCAGTCTTGATGAGATTATAGTTATTTCTAATCTCAAACGAAATTTCAATGTAATCACCTAATGTATAGGTTGTGATCCATGCATAAAATTTTATTTAATATCAAATTATCATTAAGGTTAAACTAAAAAGGAGAGATGGGTTTCATTGTTAATATTCTCAAAATTAAGGTGATGATAATTAAATTGTTCATGGCATGAGATTGGCTATGGGTGTAAGTCACATTTTTGAGACCCATATGGTATGCGACCTGCGACCTGTGGGTAATGGTATTCCTGGGTGCCCTAGATGCCCCAAGTACTTGATGTGCTCTATTGTCATTCCCCTTATTTAGCATCAATTACATGCACCTGTGTGTCATGGAGATTTGACCTTGCCAGCCAGGCCTATGCGTCCCCTTGCTAACAAATTTGGAGGCTTTTGATGTATATTCAAGGTTGCTTTCGCAACAGACTTCATCAAGATATGTCAGCCCCTATTGCATCCATTTTCTTGGCCAATAGGTAACACCATTTTTAGAGTTGTCAACTTATGATAAATCTACATAGCCCTCGCTCAAATATATGTAAATGTATATAAAGAAACATTCCTGAATGAAGGTGTTCCTTCACCACATTTCAACCATGCGCTATCGATAATGTTGTCCTATGTGAATGTTTTAGAAATCCACTTTCATCGTATTGTGTTGGTCAAAGTGCAACTTGTTGAGATTTCATGGTAAATTAAATCGTGTTGTAACTTTGAATTATGGTAAATACCACCACATCCTCGGCCATGTGCACATCAGTTTATAACTATCCACTGCAACCTTCACTATCGCTCAATGACGTTGTAGTCGTTATGTGGTGATTTTCATACATAACTGCTAGTGTTTTGTTACCACTACAATGCCTTCTCATACCTTTCCAATATAACTTCTATGAGAAGTGCTGGCGCTACCTCATATGTGTTTTCCATTACTGGTGGATTCTTCACCTTGGGCTAACCTCTTCGATACGCATGTTAATGATTGATCATGTGTTTCTCTTGTGCTTGCATGATCATAAATTCATCATATGGGCATGTGCTTTCCTTTAAATATTCCTTTCTCTATGTGTGGATTATGTGCTCCATTCCTAGGTATGCGTTGCCCTTATGCATCTCTTTGGGGTGCGTGGTGGCCTTTATGGTAGCTAACCACATGGATTTAATCCTTCTCTGTAAACCAACCTAAGAATTTTGAGTGCATTACAGTGGCTTAAACTCAAAATGATTAACCCTTTATTCATTTTAAATATAAACTATGCAATATATTAAATAATTGCAATGTATTAAAGAGTGTGTCTTATTCACCTTTTTTCGTAAACTTCTTAGAAGAGTATGTGAGGTTCATATGGAACATTAAATCTCCATCCTTAAAGCATATTAGTTGTGTCATGTGAAGGGAATCTTAAATGTAACTATTGCATAGTTCAAATAATACCCAACTGTTGCATAGTTTAAATTATAGCCATGACATCTTCAATTAATTTCATGAAAAGGAGGTGGGATGAAAATATTTTAGCTCATAATAGCGATATTTTCATGTGAGGATATGGAAACAAATGAATAAATAAAATAATTCACTTAAGGAATATAAACAATAAATTATCCAAATCAAGATGTTACAAATCATATTGTTTTGGTCAAGCATGCTTAAGTTTGGAGACCAACTCAAAATTCAAGTTCTTTCGTGGATCTATTAATTGCAGTTGACTTTGATATTTCATGATGCCCAAGGTGATGATGCACTCATAGAGAAATTTCCTTGAAATACGCATGACCATGCGTTTAGAGGGCAGGGATTAATGCAAAGCAAGGTTGGATTATTAATTATGTCGATTTGGGGCTTCAAAGATTTATGGGAAAGATGACACTCTTACAAACCCCAATGCACATGTTGAGATGGGGAACCACTCATGAACCTAGGGGAACATGACATACAATGATTCTTACCATGATGCCAAGCAATGTCCATGAGAATGCACCCCCAGAGGTATATGAATTAGGTTAAATCATGAGGAGAACCTTCATTTTGATAATCTAGGTTTTCTCTTGAACCCTAATATGGTCAACCATAAGGAAAGCCAAATTAAAGTCATGCTCATCCACACACAGATGCCTCCACTAAATGTAATGTACACTATAGGAGGATAGGTTTCGAAGTCATGGGGGAACTCTTAATGCTCCTTGAAGCAACAAACCTCCAAACACTAATGTTATCATAAGGTCTATATTTGAGAAAAAAAATGATGTGTGGATGCAATGTGTGAAGTGAATGTACACATCAACAAGGTTTGATAGGAAGAGTAGTGATTAGAGTAATTAGTTGAAACCCTAATGGGCTGAGCGAGTGGAGGGGGACCCAAAATTTTGGGTGTTGTTGTAGCAGCTACAATAGATGTCTAAGCATATAACTTCCTCTAATGAAGTCATTTTCCCTATCTCTATTGAGGAAATTGATTCTTCGGCCTTTTGGAAGACTTTACCGACCTCTAGAAACTGAATCTATTTTTCCTCCAGCCAAATCAAATTTCTCTTCTGAAGCAACTATGTAGTCCTCTACGTTGCCTCACTGGGAATAACTCAACCTCCTTGTTGCTACCTCTACAGATCTGGAAAACTTCCTTTGGATCACTATCTCTGCCCCTCACTTTCTCTGCTTCCTCACTAAAGCTCATCCTCTTTGGAAACTAACTGTCACTACTCTGGAAAATTGAATTCTCCAAGTGACTGGTGTGTTCTCCATCGCCATATCGATCCTTTCTTATATCTTCCTATTGGGAATCCAATGAAAAATATTAAATTTTAATCGATGGCTCAAATCATTTTTGGACCGATCTGTGTGAGTTTCTAGAGAATTCTCACATTGACTTAATTAATTATGATTAATTAACCAGCTTTCCTAAGTTTATATTTAGGAAACATTAAAAATTGGTTAAATATATAATTAATTCATTTGTAGGTGGAATTTCCATAAGTGATTTATAGGTTTTGGAGATAATGTATTCTAGCCTCCCAACCAAATTTTGTGGCTAGAACACATCCAATGCTATAGAAACTAACACTCCCTCTTAGCAAGGACTATGTTCTCTCTAGTGTTGCATATCCTACCACAACACCCTGTCTATGTATCACCTCTTGTCATGCTACTGATGTCTGGATATACTTCCCGCCAACCATTGTGCAACTCAAATGCTACATCTGTGTTGTTACTGACACTGCCATATTACTGCCAACTTTTCATCTGCACTGCAACTACCTCTCATATGTTTTTGTTGCAACTGAGAAGCATCCAAAATACTAAATCGTTCGTGTTTA
The DNA here is from genome assembly GCA_000404065.3 of Pinus taeda. Taxonomy (NCBI): domain Eukaryota; kingdom Viridiplantae; phylum Streptophyta; class Pinopsida; order Pinales; family Pinaceae; genus Pinus; species Pinus taeda. The sequence goes on from APFE031269285.1 coordinate 17,650, forward strand.
TTATGATGCATTTGTCTCTCGAGTCTCTGACCATTGTTAGCATCTACACTGTCACTGAAGACTCTTTGCTGCTACCAAATTTGCACTGAGACACCTACTTTGTTGTTAACACTGATCTGCGCTCCTCAGCATCTAGCTATTACTAGTATGAAACTGTCACTTTGGAATTGACTCCATTAATTTTCATTGATCCATCCTGCTACTGAATATTATGGGCCCACATAACAAGGTAATGATCCATGAGGTGGAATTGTCAAGGTCTTAATCAATCTCTATAGCTCTATGGGGCTACAACTCTAAGTCGCCCACCTCACTCCTGGAGGTATAACTACCATCATCGCGAAGTCTTCCTCCAATCTGGAGGACAACCTATCTATCTCAACATGTGTTGCTTCCTAGTCCTACTTGTCCTTCCTTTTTAGAGGACATTGGGTACTTAGTGGCCAAACTCGCCACACCTGAATCACTTGACCTTAGATAGGTCCTTCTTCTTCTTCTTCTTTTTCTTCTCCCCCTGCCCCTCACTGGGATCCTTTGATGTGAGGGTCACATTCGCCTCCTCCTTCACACCCTTCGGTCCACTACTACTATTGCCGCTGATGGAGTTATTTAGCAGAGCTCACCTCAACTCCTCTTGCTGCAAGTTAGCCCACATTCTATCCCATCTTGGTAGTGTGTCTTTACCCAATACTTTGGATGAAGACTTTCCAATCATTAGAGACACTATCTAGTGCCAATTGTATTATCTCTAAAGGTTGAAGTGTTGCCCCAATAACTACAAGATGGTCTTGAACCTCTTGAATCCTGATGAGGAAGCGATCTCTGCCTTCCCCCTTCTACATCATGATGCATCTTATATTTTCTTCCAAGAACATCTTCTACTACTGAGAGGTACCCTAGTATATCATGGAGAGAACATCCCACATCTCTTTGGTCATTCCCTTAGTTGCTATATGTGAGACTATATGACCCTGGACTCCATCAAGGATCAACCACTTCACCTTGACCATTTCCTTCCTGTATTTCTTAAGTTGGTCTGCATCTTAGGGAATTTCCACCACATTATCTATGTAGGCTTTCAAGCCATATTCATCTAGAAGGAAGGACATCCTAACCTTCTAGATGACGTATTTGGAAGCTCTATCCAACCTATCTTGATATCTAAGCCCTTCCATGGCCATCTCTGATCTGTTGAAAACTCCCTCTTTCCCTATGCTTGGTTGCTACTTTGTTACTTACACTCCCTTCTGGAATGTGCAGATTTGCTAGTTGCTACTACAAATCTATCTAGAAAAACCAACCTTCTGAGATTCGAAGTTCCTTGAGAGAAATTTTCCCTCTTATGTGTGTGCTTTTCTCTTCCACCTGATGCAGATTTTGCTTCTGCAACTGCAACAAAACCCTCTATGTCCAATCAAGGAATATGGTTAGTGAAAATTTAAGTTGTAGATGCTCACTCTAACTGTTGGAATCACTAACCCGATTAACTTGACTTTTCTGCAACCCTTCAACTGAAAATCAATTTTTTCCCCAGCAATTCGGTGTGCTGCTCCCTCTAAGCAACAAAATTTTCTCCTTCACTTCTGAGCTTCTCGGCTGATCACTCATGCTCTGGTACCATGTGAAAATTTCAAAACTGAAATCCTATTACAGAAACTAAAATTTAATTTTGTAAATGTTAATTAATTTAATAATTTATCTGCTACGAAAATATAAAATAAATCACTTTGTAATCTTCATAAATAAATTGCAAAAGAAATAGCGTTGGAAACTAAGAAAATACTAGCACACATAAAATAAAAATGACACTATTATTTTTGGACAAATATCCCCAAAAAAACCTAACTTGGGAAAATCGGTGCAACAATGAGGGTTTTAATTATTATGCAGCAATGAAATTTGAGTACAATTTATGGATGCCCAATTGGCAATCCAAATAGCAAGAAAAATTGACCAAAGTTATTTAAGGGAATTTCTTTTCTTCCACAAGCAACCCTAACACAACTTTTGTTAAGAAAACTCGTCCTCCTTGACCCTCTACATCAGCCTCTACGTAGTGCTTGCATAGACCCTTGGACGTCTAAGCTTCGAACTGCCTCTAGTGAAGTCGTTATGCCTGTCTCCATTGAGGAAAATGATTCTTCGGCCTTCTAGAATACTTTCCTAACCCTTGGAAGATGAATCAATTTTTCCTCTAGCCATATCAAATTGTTCTTCTGAAGCAACTACGCAGTCCTCTCCGTTGCCTCACTGGGAATAACTTGGCATCCTTATCATTTCCTCTCCGGATCTAGAAAACTTCCTCCGAATCACTGTCTCTACTCCTCACTGTGTCTTCTTCTTAACTAAAGTTTGAACTCTCCGACAACTGACTGCTTCTGCTCTTGAAAATCTAATTACCCAAGTGACTCTAGTGTGTTCTCTATCACCACATCGATCCCTTCTTATATCTTCCTATTGGGACTCCAACAACCAAGATTAAATTTTAATCGATGACTCGGATCATTTTTGGATCGATTCATGTGAGTTTCTAGAGAATTTTCACCTTGAATTAATTAATTCTGATTAATTAACCATTTTTCCTAAGTTTAGACTTAGAAAACATTAAAAAATTGGTTAATAATCTAATTAAGTCATCTCTGTGTGGAATTTTTAGAAGCAATTTCTAGGTATTGGAAATCTTATGTATTCTAGCCTCTCCACCAAATTTCGTGGCTAGAACACATCTGATGCTACAGAAGCTAACAGATATATCCACACACACACACACAACCCACTAGGGTTTTAATAATTTAAATTAAGATATTCTATATATAAAGATGTGAAATTTATGTAAATTAAATCATATTAGTAAGACGAACATGATTATCTTAACTTCAAATTTACCCAGCACAAAAGGAGTCAAATTTTCTCAAAATGAAACATCTTGAAAATTTTGATGTCTTTGAGTACTTGATAGATTCAAACAAATATAGAGTTAAAATAAATATATATTAATTACAAATATTATGAGTTGACACTTCATTATCTATCTCCTCAAAATCGTAATTTGGAAAAGATACAAACACTTCCGTATTAATTTTTATGATAATATCTATAATTTAGCAATCACAAAAAAGAAAATGACAATTTACATCTAACAAAAGGGAACTCCAGTGAATAAAGCTCTATTTTTTAACTATAAATCAAATTACTAAGGAAAAATGAAAATGCAACATTATATACCATCCTGAATTAAAATGGATGATTTATTTATGCCTATAATTAAGAATAGAAAAAATAGGCCAGCCATCATTATCCACCACGACCTCCACCACAAGTTAAATTTATAGAAATAATATACTTCAAGCATTTTCTTCAACCAAATTCAATTAATAATAAAAGATATATACTTTAAGCATTTGCTTCAACTAAATTCAAGTAATAATAAAAAATGAGAATATGTCACAACTTCAAACCAAGAAAACTTCACATATAATACATTATGATTGATAAATTCCATGATGTTGCCTACTATTTAGTTGCCATTAACTCTTTAAGATGATAATTCCAACATTAAATCACAAGTGGGAAACAATGTATCTTCAAGCTCTCAAAACCTAACTCTGTGTAATTGAAAGTTGGTAATCAAAGTTTGCTTATGACTGAATCTTCTTTTTTATAAAATTCTTGCCTTGCTGCATTTCTTTACATGTCCTCATTACTTGCAATGTTCGAGATACCTCTCGCACATCCACAAGATGCCTTAATGAAAAAAAATTGCAGGAAGTGCATTTTAGGAAAACAAATCCCTAAAAATATGTAACGTGATATGTATTAATCTTAAAGCACGGTGTCTTAAGGGTAAGGGTAAGGTTGAGTATTTTTCAAACTAGAAGAAATAGGTTAATGATTCAAGATATATATGTGTTAGTAGTAGAAGTTTTTCTCATATATGTGGTAGTAATAAAGTCTTTTTTTGAGACATTAAGATTGGATGATTTTCCTTGAATAATAATGAGAAGAAATAAGTTAATGATCCAAGATATATATAATAGTAATAGAAGTCTTTCTCATATATACATAGTAATAATAAAGTCTTTCTCATTACCAGAACATTCAAAATTGAATGGTTTTCTTGAATAATAATAATAAATCAACATGCATTT
>APFE031269292.1:1938-31222 GCA_000404065.3 Pinus taeda
GCCTCCAAAAAGTCAAAAAACATGCAAAATTTGACTTTCTGCCACCTTTTTGAACTACAGAAAGCTGTCGTGGGAGAATTGACTTTTGGCATGGCAAATGAACCCCAAATCCAAAAATTTCAGTTGGGTTGGAAAGTAGACTCATAGACCTTTCTAACAAGCCTACTCTTGCCCAATTTGGCCACCTGCAAGTGCTCCAAATATGGCTCTAAAGGCGCGCAACATGTTGGGCAGTTTTCACAGGAAATTCATCTACAACTCAGGAATTCGCCCAACTTTTACCAGTTTTGACTTGAGATGGGATTTTTCACCCTCTTTGATGTAATTAATGTATTTTCATGTTACCATGAGACTCATTTACCTATTCTAGAAGATTCATGCATGAAATAGCAAACATTTAATGAATGGATTGGTTTCCTAGTTTATAGAGGCAAGTTGTTTTGACTGCCTAGTTGTTAGTGCTAAGTTTAGAAGTGGTTGAAATAGCTCCTAGAAGGATGAGCTCGTCCCGTAGAGGCAGGGAAAGAGGTTAGATAATCTATATTATGTACTTTCATACTCATTTTCATGGTTGGACTCTTGAGGGAGAAGCTATCATTGTATTATTTCACTGTATCTCTGCAATTTTTGGCTAAGGAAGACCAGGGTTTTGCAGTCCTCTTTGGGATTCTTGTGGACTCATGTGTTGATGGTGTGTTTCTCAATGTTCTTGTAAGCTTTGTTATGTGATTCATTTCCTTTCTTTACTTCTGCACATTAAACAAATGAAGTGTTAAAGTAAGAATTCATGTTTGCCATGCTCTGCTTTTAAGTTTGTTTAATTTCAATGTTTTCTACTGTCTAAAGAGAATTCAAAGTTATTGTTTGCTCTCTTTAGTTCTCTTTCTTTCATTCCTGACCATCCACTTCAGTTAAAGGCATCAACACTGTCTCCTACCTCGCCCCAAGGAACCCCCTGCAGAAACTGTGTCCCATCCCTACACCCAAGATTGCCCTCTCCTCAATTTGCCACCAAAAACCCAAAAACCCCAAAATCAATCTTTCTGATCAGTTTACTAGCCTAATATCAGTGTTACCTTATTGGTCATCTCATCTATTTGAGATTTTACTGAGATTGACCGGAGAGAGCCTTCTCCTGCCCCGTAGGGCTAGCTACGAGGCTAAATGGTTTGATGTTGCCTTGAGGTTTGCCTTTTTCATCCTGAGGTGAAATTTCAAGCGCTAACACATTGAAAATACTTCAGTTAATAATTTTATCTAGAAAGATCGCTTTTCTTTAACTGTTATTGATTCTAATCATTCTTCCCAATCAATGTCCAAACTTTGTAAAAGAGGTATCGTAGAATTGAACTTGCCCTCAGATTAGTTAAAATTATTTGCATCGATGTTTCTAGGTTTGTAGATACCCCCTTGCAAAATGTATTTCCATAAATCACTCATGCTTTCCATTCTATTTTGCAATTTCTCACGAGGATGAGTTTTAAATTTGTATTGAATATGATGAAAAACATGGTCCAGTCTCTAGGGAGGGACCATATTTTAACCATTGTGTATTTGAATTGAGGTTTATTACATAATTGTATAATTGGCATTTGTTGCTTCTTGCATCAATTTTTTAAATTCACTAACATAAATGAATTTTAAAAGGTTTTAAAATATTTATATGTGTTGTTATCCTTTAAGGCCATAGCTATTTGGGAAAAGGAATTGGATTTGCATCTTCTGGATATTAAAGTTAGCGCTCGTGGTGGCCTTGATAACGTAACATAATTTTGGCCCTTTCTTTATTTTGTTGCCATTAATTCAAAGGTTTGATTTTGTTGTAATACTTGGTTAGCGTATTTATGTTAACTACTTTTCCAAGCATTCACATGTAGGGGATAGTCCCTTTCTATTTGCACATGTGAATGTTAGAACACTAGGCTTTCTGGTCTCTCGATATGGTTCTTTAGTTAATATTTTTATCTGGAAAATTTGTAGAGCTAGCTTGAAGTGCCAAGGTTTGTGATACTAGAATTATTAGTACATTGCTTTTCCGCGATCTACGGAAAAGCAATCCATATTTTTTGGTCAAAGGTGATGGAATTAGAACAAATCCATGATACCTTGATGGAACTATTCCCTTTTTATTTAAACATGTGAATATTAGAACACTAGCCTTTTTTGGTCTCTGGATATGGTTCTTTGGTTAATATTTTTATTTGGAAAATTTGTGGAGCTAGCTTGAAGCGCCAAGGTTTGTGATATTATTTGTGTGATGGGGTTAGAACAGATGCATGATAACTTGATGTGTATGCATAGTTCACATGATTTTCATATTGAGGTGGATGATGTCTAGATATGAGTTGTAGTTCCCTATGTAGCATTACAAATGCTTGAGTTAATACTTTTATCTAAAAGTTTCTAAAAGTAGTTTAGAGTGCCAAGTTTTATAGTTATATGTGTATATTGATGCCTTGATGCTTATGCATAACTTAGATTTCTTTCATATTGAAGCAGACGAAATAAACAACAAAGAGTGCTTCAAATATGCCAGAATCAAATGAATAATCAGGAGCCAAATAGATAAATCTTCTTTTCAATGGCTATTGTTTAACGCAATCTAGGTCTTAATTTTGTGAAATCTGAGAGCATGTTTGCCTTTCATATTTTTTCCTTTCATGTGTTTGAATAAAGCATGGTCCACCGATGTGAATACCTTTCAAAATGTGCTCACACTCTAGATACTTTTTTTGTCACATTGTCATTATAACAATATGTCCACCTTGCATACTTTTTTTTTCCATGTGCTTAGTATGCACATGATACACTAATGTGAAAACATTTCAATGGTATTTCCCATGGTAATAATTGTATCTTGTCATGTTATTATTACAAAACATGTTCGTCTTGCATTTTTTTCCATCCCTCTGTTTAAACCATACATGGTGCACTTGTGTGGATTGATTTCATGAATACTCAATTAAAAAGAGAAAATTAATTTGTATTAACTTGAATAAAATTTTAATTCATATTTGAGTATTGTTAGCTCATGAAGCACTGTGCAATTTGTGAAGTAATTTTCAATTGACAATTGAGCATTGTGCACTTATTAAGTACTATGCAATCCATAGATTCAAAGAGTGTGCAATTATGAAGTAGTTTCTAATTGACAGTTTAGCATCGTTCAATTCATCGATTGTGCACTTATGCAACAGTCTAAAATTCAAAATTCAATGTTATTATCTTGTGAAGAATTGTGCTTTTTTTCATATCCCTTTTTGTAAGGACATGTAATCCTCAGACTTGGCTTGATGAGCATAACTGGTTTTCTTGCCAAAAACAACCACCTCTGTATGGGTTTACCACAGGTCTTGTATATGAAGAGTTTGTTGAGGTTGGTCTCTTGCATCTAGTAAATACATTGTTAAAATGCATAGATACATGTTATAGCTTTGATTGCTAAAATGCATAGAGACTTGTGTTATAGCTTTTAATATGGGAACTTTGATGGTTTTAAAACATTTTCCATTGGAGAACATGTTTTTGCTAAGGAATACATTGATTTAGTTCAATAGAGAAGATTTGTTTCTACCTTTTTCTTTAGATAGGCTTCGTGGTTTACAGTTAGTCCCAATATGCTTGATATGCAATCTTTGCTTCATAACAAAATTTCCTATTTTGTGCATTTTTTCCTCTTTTTAAAATATTGCTTTTTGTTTTGATGTGGCTAGTGTTTGGACATGACAAAAAAATGTGTGTTTCCTAATTTACTTATAAATTTTTCTTCATGTTATTTGCTCCAAGGGACAATACTCACACTTGTTCTATTGTCAAGAAAAAAAGAGGGGGGGATCAGAGTACATTGTATATAGGAAATTCAACAGTCTTCTTCAACAATAGTTGTTCACTAAAAGTTAAAATTATTATGTGTTGGACCTTCAATTCAAGAGAAGAATTGCATTAGACACCTTGACATATTTTCCCATGTCTTGTATTGTTTCCTTTCCATGTGTTTGAATGATACATGATGCACTTGTGTGGAAAATGCATATAGACTTGTGTTGTAGCTTTTAATATGGGAGTCATTGGAGAACATGTTTTTGCTAATAAATGCATTGACTTAGTTCAATGGAGAATATTTGGTTCTACCTTTTTCTTTATATAGGATCCATGGTTTACAATTAGTGCCAATATGATTGATATGTAATCTTTTCTAAAAAACAAAAATTCATATTTTGTGAAAGGATTTTTTTTCTTTTTTTTAACATATTCCTTTTTGTTTTGTTGTGACCAGTATTTGCACGCGTGGAAACAATGAAAGTTTTCTCATTTACTTATGACTTCTTCTCAATGTTATTTGTTCCAGAGGACAATACTCACATTTGTTCTATTCTATTGTTAAGAAAAAAGGGAGGGGGCAGAAAAGTACATTCCATATAGGAAATTTCATGGTTTTATTCAATAATAGGTGTTTGTTGAATACTAAAGGTATTCTATGCTCATTAGATTCAAGAGAAGAATTCCATTAGACAACTTTCCATATTTTTCCATGTCTTACATTTTTTCTCTTCCATGTGTTTGAAGAATACATGGTGCACTTGTATGAATTCATTTTGACAATACTCAATTAAAGGTAGAAAATCAAGTTAAATGAACTTGAATGCAGTTTTAATTGATAGTTGAGTATTATTAACCCATGAAGCACTACACAATTCATAGATTTTAAACTTGTGAAGTAGTTTGTAATTGACAATCGAGCATTGTACACATTTATTAAGTATTATGCAATTCATAGGTTGACAGAATGTGCACTTGTGAAGTAGTTTCTAATTGACATTTCAACATTGTACACTGCACGATAAAATTCATAGATTGTGCACTTATGTGGTAGTTTACAATTCAAAATTGAGTATTAGTATCTTATGAAACATTGTAATTTTTTTCATATCCCCTTTTGTAAGGACATGTAATCCTGAAACTTGTCTTGTCGAGCATAAATGGTTCATTTGCCAAGGTCGACCACCTTTGTATAGGTTTGCTAACAGTCTAGTGTATAAAGAGTTTGTCAAGGATGGTTTCTTACATCCAGTAAATACATCACTAAAATGCATAGAGACTTATGTTGTAGCTTCCATTATGATAACTTTGATGGTTCTATAACATCTGTGATTGGAAAACATGTTTTTGCTAAGAAATGCGTTGATTTAGTTCAATAACAAAGTGTTGGTTCTACCTTTTTCTTTGAGTGAGATCAATAGTTTATAGTTAATGCCAATATGCTTGATATGAAATATTTGCTTAGAATCAAAATTTCCTATTTTGTCTTGTTGGCATTATGGATAATGTGTTGTCCTTGATGGAAAACTATTTGACAAAGATGTCAACATTGTGATAATTGGGTGTTTATACAGAGTGATACAGATGCCATAGGTGGTATTAAGAAGAAAAGTCACGTACATAATATGCACCATGGTAACTTGAATACCAGGGGTCTTTACAATGGTATTGTCCCATAGTAATGGGTGGCCAATGGTTATTTGATCTCGTCAAAGAATACCACGACACTACTAAGGGATTGGCCTAAGGTATTAGCTAAGGCAAAATATATATAAGGAGATAGAGATCAAAGTGTTATGTGTGAAAGTTATGGGTTATTAATGTGTAATATGATTTGAAATAGGTGTGCACCAAGGAGCATGGAAGAGGCTCAGATCTGATAGATCTGAAAGAATAGTAATGAAAATGCTTGCCTGAATTATTTGTGATTATAGCTAACAATGATAGATTTGTGTTGATAATGATACTCTGACATGAATGTGCGACAGTAAATTTTGTGAATTATGTGTTGGGGTTGCAGTGAAGGTATGATTAAGTGATTTCATATATGTACATTGGTTTTCCTCTTAAAGATCGCATACATACACAGATCATCTTTTGGATAGTCACATATATATTATGTGAAAGGATTTCAGTGTGTTCAAAATCTGTACGTGGGTGTTGTGTATGATAAGCACGTACATATGCTAATATGATTTGTGAAAGTCACATATACATACTAGGTTTTACAGTGTGGCTTGTTGATGACATTTGATTAGTTATGTTATGTTTGTTGTTGTTTGTCGATGATCTCTCTATCATGATAATTTATGTTTGATAGTACTGGTTGGGTTGAGCTGGTTATGGAATGGAATGATGTTACTGTGTTGTGATATGTAATTGGCTCAGTGATCTGTGAACATTATATAGTCTAGTATACTTATGAGTGGTTGTGCATTAATATGATCTGATATGAATTGGTTTGATATGGTTGCATTGGTTCACTAAGATTCAGTGAATGATTTTATGATTAGATGATTTGATTCAGTGATTGGTTTCATAATTGTTACTTGTTTTGAGATTAATGATGGAAGTGGGTCCAGTATCAAAATATGTTGAAAGGTGGCCTACAAGTGTTGATTTTTTTAGTTATTTGGATCCAATATAAACCATTATGAAATTTGGTCCACAAGAGTTGTTGAGGGTTGGACCCTTCAGTTAGGGAGTCAAAGCTTCCTTCCAGTAGTAGTTAGATAGTTTGTGCAATGGGTAGGAGCTTCCCTTGCTGTAGGAGTTGGTAAATGAGATTAGTGGGTTAGATATCCCTTCTAGTGGATGATGGAGAACGAGAGAAGGTTGTAGCCTTCTACAGGTGGGTGCCTATGTACTGGTATGATTATGTGATAGTACAATATTGTAAGATGTTTTCATTTATAATAAAAGAAGAAGACATAGACGACGACGACGGTGGTTTTCTCCCACATTGGGTTTCCACCTAAAATCATGGTGTTCTATGTGTGTTGCTTAGGTTTTGTGTCATTTACTCTTTACTCTCATGGTTTCTTCTTAATAAATGAGTAATGACATAATGATGCACCAATTAAAGATGAATAATTGATGTAACATATGAAAATTTAGTTAACTGAACATATGTGGTTTTACTTCAAAGAGGTTGCGTATATACATGGCTTTCATAAATGATAGTAGCGTACAGAATGCATAATATGAAATGAAAATTTTAATGTGAGTTTAAAATACTGACTCACCCCCGCCCTCCCCTAGTATTTTTCCCAACAATTGGTATAAGAGCAGGTCACTCCAACAGAGGCTTAACCACTTGAGAGTGGATCAAGGACATTGGGAAATAAGAAAAAGAAGAAGGAAACTCAAAGGAAGCAATCAGTCCAAGAAAATTGTGAATTCAATACGTTATATGAAGTGACGATTATTGATGTTAGCAAACATTCAACTATAGGAACACCCCACTTCCTGGTGATCAAGAATGAAGAAGCTAGTGAAGATAATGATGAAGGATCACCAACTATTGATTTTTGTCTTAATTGTAGATGTGATGGCCATTTTACAAATAATTGCACATTTTCCATCCTATACAGTGATGATGATAATGACTCTATTGATATTTCCCTCTTAGGTGAAAGTGAAGATAGTCATGGTGCAAAAAAACTAGATTCAAGAATGATGGCCCTAAAAGCATAAATTAAAAGGTTCACAGATGAGAATAGAGATCATCAAAATTTACTTCAACTATTTGATGAAAGGGATTGTACCTACAAATAAGCGATTATCGAGTTAAAGAATCAATTGGAATGAGGAAATAAAATTGAAAAAGGAATTAGGAAGTGGCAAAAGGAACAGGAAGATCAATGTCAAAGGCTACAGAATGAAGTAGCATCATTAAGAAATAAAGTGAATGAAGAGAATACAACAACTAAGGAGATTAAAGAAAGAACTAGTTACTATGAAAGAATTGAAGTCAATATCGTCTCTCTAAGAGAAGATCTTGAAGAATCAAGCAAGGAAAATGAAGAGCTACTTCAAGTATTTAAAGAGCAAGAGAATGGGCTAAAGGAAGAGATTATCAAATTGAAGGAGAAATTGGAAGAATGAAGAAAGGTTGAAGAAAGAATGGGAAAGCAGTATGTGGAAAAGGAAGAGCAATACCAAAGAATGGAGGTTGAGGTAAACATTCTAAAAGGTAAATTAGAAGAAAAGGGTATACACTTGAGATTTCAAGATAGTACTAATATTTTGGATCACATTCTTAGTAATCAAAGGTATCCTATTAAATTTGGTCTTGGTTTTCATGAAATTGTAAAAGGAGAATCTAGTTCACAAGCTTGTACAAGGATCTTGAATGATAACAATACAAAATCTGAAATTCATGTTAAAGAGATAAGAAGTCAACCATATCAACATCCAAGGAAGATGATTTTTCAAAAGAAATCATTTGCACCCAATAATAGAAACATTAATCAATTATCTCCTTTGATCAACAATGTTGAATGCTTTATATGTCATAATTATGGATATGTTGCATCCAATTGCAGAAATCAATTGTTTCGATCTCAAGCAAATAAACACTTCACAGGAAGATCATTAGCTCCCAGGTACTCAGGTTTCTTTAAGGGATATTGTTTTTCTTGCAACATATCTGGTCACAGTATAATGATTGCAATAGAAGGAATATGAAACAAACATATAATGATTCGTCAACTCCATTTTCCGGTCATATAAGATGTTATGCTTGTAACAAGTTTGGGCATCTAGAAAAAGAATGCAGGAACAAGTCAATGAACCTCCACAGACAACATGGAAAGAAATTAGATAAGAATATTGTTACCAAAATACCTGAGAAATATGGATCCACTAGCACTTCTCATAATACACAAAAATAAGAAGAACAAATAAGGTGTGGTCTTTCTCTTTACTCATTTGAAGATGACGAATAATGGTACAAATATAGTGGATGCTCTCATCACATGATTGGAGATAAATACAAGTTTTAGTTTCTAAAGAAAAACAAACAAGGTAGGGTGATTCTTGAAAATAATTCTCCTGCAAAAGTTATGGCAAATGGTAGAATCAAACTTGAGAAGTATGAAAAAGTAGTTGATGCATTATTAATTCAAGGGCTAAAGTAGAATATTCTAAGTGTAGGTAAAATTGTAGACAAAGGACTGTTGAGTCCCAATTGTGCTCATTTTTTATAATATTTTTGAGGCCTTAACCCCCTTATTTTGAACCCTTTTATCTTTAAAAACTTTCTCTTATGACATTTTGTGTGTTTTGACCAAGAGGGTGTTGTGAACTTGAAAGAATGCAAATTATTTCAAAATGAATCATTTTAATTTAATTCCTAAGTATTTTCGAAGTTAAATGTTATCTAATCAAATCAACTACAATGTCAAATGAGCTGACCAAATCTTGCGCAGATCAACCATTTTCTGAAGCGATTCCAAGATTCCTGCAACTACTCTACAATTTATTGCAAGTTTGCCAATTTCATGTAGATGCGGAGATTTTTTGTAACTGCCCTAATTTCCTGTAGCGATATCCATGGTTGAACATGTTTCGGTCAGGCTCGAAGAGAACGAAGACATGGGTTTTGTTGAGAAAGTCACCAATATGGATGTTGTCATATTGGTCGCCTTAGAACTACCATTGAAGCCACCCAGATATTCATTCCTTTCTCAGATGGTGGTATTTAAAGACAGTTCCAACAGCTTCACGAAGTCTATTCGATCCATGCTTTCAATCATAGATCGAACTCATCATGCTTATTCTTGTTCAACTACTGTTAACCAGCAGTTGTAGGGTGTTAGGTTTTCTAATTTAATGTAGTTATGCCCATGCGTTTGTATAAAATACCTTTATGTTTATTAGAATGGATAGATAGAAGAGGAGAGGATAGAGTGAGTGGTTGGACAAATAAAACATATCAGACCCTGTATTACTGTATATTGTCCATATTAATATAATACTTTATGTTCAGTGGAATTTCATTGAGTAACTCCTTTCGTAGTTGAAAGGGTTGTGATTAAGGGAGGGCCCCCTTTACTCACAACTCCTGTAACTATAGATTTTTTTTATTTCCATTTATTTTTGTCATGCATTACTAGAATTAGTACACAGTTTGCAGTTCTCTTTTCTAATTTGTAGCAGCTTATGAATGGTGATTAAATGTGAGCTTATTTGATGAATGATTTGGAATTATTGAATAGGCTTTCATATCTGTTATGCAATGTGTGAGTTGAGTTGATTGTTTTTGTTTGGGTTTGTATCTTTTCTTGGTCTGCACAAGCAATTCTAGGTGTTGTAGAGAGATGAATTATCTACTCCATAGCCTTTGCTGCTAAGTGTTGATGAGGAAAATAGTTCTTGAAGCTGTGTGTGTGTGATTTTATTTAGAACAACACTTACAGTATTAGCCTGCATATATTTTGTACAACATCTCACAAGATTACCTACCCCTGGTCATTAATTTATGTCTATCAAATTATAAGCCTATAATTTGCCCAAACATTTTGGCGTCATTGTTGGGGAGGTGCTAAGGGATGATACTGGAAGTGTTTTAGTATGATTCCTATTGTTTGAATTTTTCAAGACTGGGGGAGTCGAAGTGGTAAGACATGGGGTAATGCATACACACATGTAGAGATCAAAATTCACCAAAGATGTGTCATGATTTTTTGGTAAGTAGAAGTTTTTAAATTTTCTACATATATATGAATAGGGTCCAATATTTTCAAATTTTTTTAGTGGTGATGTGAGCACCACTTCGTTCATTAATAAACTGGTAAGGAAGAGGAAGTGTGTAAATAACAAGGCAAAGGAAACAGAGGAATTCAATAGGGGGTTTACAGTAGGGTTTGATAGTTGATCCTAAGTGGATTAATACTCCCACAGCAGCTTCTTTTTCCAGAAAATCCTATGTTGTTGCTCATTCAGAATTTACAATGGCACCTCAAAGGCCATGGCAACCACGTCCTGCAAGTATGTTACAAAAACATTTTCAATTTCTTTATGCCCATAATCAGATGTGGAACATTCTAATCCCTTGGAATTCCTAGCCTCGGTAGGGGAATTTCCCTTACCCTATTGCACCAAATTATTCCCCTCAAAACTTTTATTTACAGCAAATGGTACAGCAACAACTTCCTGCCCAGACAGTATCCAATCTTAACAATAAAGCCATTCAATCTACTCATAATATTGGAATGACCATTTATCCCACTTATGCTACCTATTATATTGCAACTCAACCTCTGCAGGAAATTTTTGTACCTTTGCTGCAGGAGTTTCCTATGTCTCTGCAGGAAATTAAACTAAGGTTAGGAAAAATGGTGACCCAACCAGAGAATATTGAAGAGATTATAGATGAAGAAAGCCCTAATACACCTGAAATAGAAAATGTACAAGAAACAGCAGAACAAAACATTCTAATATAAAAATAACCTTCCTCATCTCAAACTGTCCAGCCTCCTTTTCCTAAGAGGTTGGGGTGGAAGAAATGACAAAACAACCCGAATTTGATCTAGTATCCAAGTTAAGAAATTTATGCATCAATATTCCTTTACTGCAAGTGGTTAGGGATATCCCAACCTATGCTAAAACAGTTAGGGAACTATGTATCAAAAAGCTGGGGAGACAAAATAAAGAACCTATTGTAGTGGCGACAACCCCCCTCCAAAATTATGGCCTGCACCAATTTCGGATCCTCCCTTGAAGAGTTTCACTTGATGATTGCATACACTTGGGTTCACTCTGTGAGATCGTGTGAGTCTTTACCTCCAGCTTCCTTGATTCATTGCATTCAAGTCTTTGCATGTTGATGACTGAGTCATGCTTGCGACAGTGTTCTGGTTATGCTCAAAGTCTTCACTTCGTATGTGCTTGTTTTATTCGCTATGAAAGCATCTCTCGCATTCACACACGAAGTCATGTTGTGCAAGCGTCATCTCAATTAGTTAGTGATCAATCATGAGTGTCACGCTTGTCACTTACATCGTCGGTCAATCTTGTTGAACATGTGTTTCTGGATGGTTTGGTTGTTTCATCGTCAAGTCATGCGAGTGTGTTTTCGTATGATCACCTATGCATCTTTCGATTGTTTACACACTTAACCATTTTGTTGAAGGATTTGACGACCTGACTCCCTCCTAATAGTCATACCATCACCTTGCCATCGACTCGATCGACTGTCAACCAGAACAACGCATAGGCACAAACTAGTATTTTCAAGCTGTGATGCCAGCAAGTAATTCAATCAACTCTCATGCTAGCCACCCGGACAGTCGGACCCAGAAGTTACCCGGGACTGACTCCCCTCAAAACTTGCACAAAGGCCACTGACTTCACCCGCTCAACTGACTAAGAAAATTGCACAAACAATTTAGACAGACACCAAGTGCCCGTCCTTGTTTCCCTCAAAAAAATGTGTAGTTTTCCAAGTCAATCATCCCAGCAGTCGACTAAGTGTTCATCTCAAAAATTGTGCAGTGTTCATGAGCAGGCCTTATGTTTCCCATCAGTTAGCTCAGCTCAGAAATTGTGTAGATATGATCAGCAAGTCGGCCTCCCGGCCTCAGTGTAGTTTTCCTTGCCAGCAACCCCTAGCAGCAGACTACCAGTTCCCTCTAGGAATTGCACAGTTTCTGATGTCAGTCTCCCGTGCAGCCAACAAGAAGTTCCCTCTGGGAATTATGTAGTTTTGGATGCCAATGACCCCAGCAGCAAACTGGTAGTTCCTTCTGGGAATTACACAGTTTTGGCTGCCAGTATCGCAAGCAGTTCCCCAAAAGAACTGCGCAATCCCTACCTGCTGACCCTCTATGTAGTCCGGCCCATTCCTCTGGAAAATTACAAAAATATGGTTGTCCAACACTGCTGCCCAGTCATTCTGAAAAATGCGCAGAGCATGCCTACCTTGCCTTCCAGCAACTTAGATTATTCCTCCCAAAATTTGTGCAATTTTTCCTCCTAGTCGAGCCAGACCTTGCAGATAATCATTGTCAACTCAGATTGCCTGTCTCCATCTCTTAGTGACTCTTGCACATTTTTCTCAGCAGTTGCCCAGAGCCATCATCCCGCATCACAACCTTGCTACCTCTCCCAGTCACCTGCATCCCAATGATCATGTGTCATGGTAGACTAGGAGGTTTTGGCTTTGATGTTGTCTCATCATGAGTGATCACATGTACAAGTACACCAATGAACATGGAAAGATGACAAATGGGATGAACGAAGGGAGCACATGTAGAATGACAAGTTCACTAACAAATGAACGAACAAAGCATGCAAAGCAAACAAACACGATGAACATGCACCTTTGTGAATAGATGAGCCTGTCAAGACTTTCAGCATGCAAGAAAGGAACAACATGCTAAAGCTTCATTATGCGAACCAAGGATGATCGAAGACTTTGCACACTTTGCCGTGCGGAGGTGAAGCTATGATACACCATGAAGACATACATCACCCAACAGCACTATAGCTCAACATGCACTCCAGCAGTAGCACAAATGTACTAGCATTGTCATGTCAAGTCATGTCGAGCCATGTCATGAGTCATGTCACCCACATCTCCACTATGGGCTTATTGTCAATCAATGCGATGTAACGTGGAATTCCAAGAGACCCACTTGTTGAACAAAGATTCATGTAAGTCGAAAATTCATGGAATTCAAATGGTCATGAGGGTAATCGAACAACCACAAGGGTCAGTTTCACCCTTGGTTATAAATACCCCCTCATTTGTACATGCAAAGGACTTTTCACCTCAGCTCCTCCCACATAATCAAGAGAGTTTGTAATATTTTCTTTGAGGAGTAAGTAGTGGCTCCAACGCCCCACACTCAGGGTTAGTGATGTATGGCGTAACAATGTGTCTTGGAACTTTCACTTCATTCAAAATCCCATTAATAAGCCAGCACATTTCCACACATGTATTGTATCCGTTGTAAGACTGATTGTTAACACTTGTAATGCATGTTTCTTTAACCTGTATTCTACATATGAACTGCTTCATTTGTTGTGATGCATAATCTATTAATGGAAATTTTTTGTATATGTTGTTAATGTTGTCTCACCCGTGTAGACTGCTCTCCCGAACATCAGACAGACCTTTCACATGGAGCTTGTTGTAACAATTGTTGCACTCGTTCGAACTGCTCTGTGAGTGTTGTACATGTTATCTCACCTTGTATGTTGTGACTACCGCATCCGTGTGGACTGCTCCGCCAGAAGTTGTGCATGTCCTATTATGTTGTGTGTTCCTAGCAGTGTTGGGACTTCTCCCAATCGACTTGGAACTCACTCTCACCCTCTCCCTCGACAATGAAAGAACCATTGACACAAGTGACACTTACACTCACCAGGCACGCGAAACTCACTTCTCAAAGACAAAGAGAACCACTCCCTTATGTTGACAAGCAAGATTTGAGGCAAA
Organism: Pinus taeda; assembly: GCA_000404065.3. Classification (NCBI taxonomy): domain Eukaryota; kingdom Viridiplantae; phylum Streptophyta; class Pinopsida; order Pinales; family Pinaceae; genus Pinus; species Pinus taeda. The sequence continues at coordinate 16,205 of APFE031269292.1, forward strand.
TCCTTAAGACAATGGCAATTGGGCCATCATAACGGATGGGACTCCCACACCAAACGGTGTGAGGTCTGGTTGGGATCTCATACTAGGGTGATCACCTGAATGTTGGCAAGTCCAGCACCATCAAAATTTATGGTGCTAGAAGGAGGGCAGCCAGTTGTACATGGCTGAAATTCCCCTCACACTCACTCATCAATCATTTGGTCAAGGCAGTAACTCGCACTCCCTCTCACATGAATCTATAGTTGGTTACTCCTCACCTCCCAGAATTGAACACAAGATTTCATATTAACACCTTTTCTCCTTCTGTCTCGTCACTCTCCGGTTCGCGAAAGTAGTTGGACTGATCCCAGACATACAACATCTTCCACACACATCTAGGAAGCTAAAAGCCATTCCCACAGGAATTGTTGTATCATCGGTGGAAGAAGCAGTCCTTGCCATGCTTGAAGGTCTAGAGGAAGCTATTGAAGACAGAGAGGAACCTCTAATCTTCCTTGTGATCTTAGGATCGAACTCTGGTATAGAAGGCGGAGGGGAAGGCTCGAAAGAGGTGGAGGCAGAGATGAACCAACAGACTCAGATTCGAAACCATCAGACTCCGAAGGAGAGGAAGAAGATGAAGAAGATGAAGAGATGGCTAACCCAAATCTTGAATGGATGACTCAAGGACAATTGGCTCTCCCAATTGTTCTGCATAAGATGCCGAAGCGAGCGGAGAGAATGAACATCAAGTTCAACCCTGACAATGCAGTGAAGGAAGAAGACCACTTAGAAAAATTATACCTACAGCTACAAACCCTTGACGTATGTTATGGTGACGTAGCATGTAGACTATTCCTAAGTACCTTAGGCAAACGTGCAGTTGCTTGGTATCACAGCCTTCCACCTAACTCCATACAAAACTGGGGTTCTTTCAAACGTATGTTCCTCAAAAAGCTTGCTGATGAGAAGACCCTACCCATGTTGCTCAAGGAACTGGGAAGCCTCGGGATGGAGGGAAAAGAGAAAGTGAAAGACTTCAATCAAAGGTTTATGCATATTTTGAAAAAATTTGCAGAAAACACTAAACCTCATGACTCCATCATTGTTGACTATTACACGTCTACATTGTCGACCACCATTGTGTAGTTCGTCAAGCGGGCTGCCAAGCCAACACTTTTAGAAAGCTGTGAAGAGGCTATTGCTATCGAAAAAGACTTGCGTGCAACTGGAGTCATCAAGGATGAAGAATCAACAAAAGACTCCAAGGATGCGAGTATAAATCCCCAAGCAACGGCGAGCAAGGGTAGAGACAAGGAAGCAACTGATATTGAGACCCTCACTCACCTTTTCAAGAACTTGCTCATTGAAATGTTCGAACTCAAGCAATGGAAAACAGACACATTCGTAAGCATCTATCTACCCAGACAGAGACAGGCAAGTTGTTCATCAACCGGCTCATCGAGAAACAACCGATTTTCTTGCAAATTTGTGTATAAGCCTGTGTTCCAAATCAATCAATGCGTTGATCCTAATTTCTGTTCATTCCATGAAGAGTTCCCATCCAATAACTCTTGTTCAGATTGGAAGTGAGTCATTACCTTTGTCTGCAGTCATACACTCAATGCAGAATGCAATATTTAGGAGCATCCATAAGACACTGATGATAGTGAAGAGGTTGCACCTGACGAAACACCAAGTTTTGGGCATGTGGTGAATGCTTATCAGTGCTCGCAAGTAATCTAGAAAACAAAACTGAGAAGTAGCCCCAAAATAAAAATGATCGTTACAATCTTAGGAGTAAAGGGGCTCCCCTTACACTTGGGGAAATGCAAGAGAAGGTTAGGCAGCTGATAAAGAAGGTTGATCCATTGGCTACCTCGAAGCAACAGACAAAAAGCAAGTCCAGGAAGACAATGGCGGATAAGAATAAATCCATGAGCAGCGAGTTACAGAACACTCCGCCAGACAACACGAATACTCATTCCACCCCAGACAACTCAGTGAGTCTACCACCTCTGGACTACAACATAGTCGATGACATGAAGAAAACTCGAGCAAACATCATCTTGTTTAAGTTAGCCATAGTCAAGAGTCAGTGAGATATCTCGCTGCATGCGTTGGGACAAATAGAAGCAGACAACGCAACCTCTACCAGTAAGGGAGCAAGAACACCTCCCAAATCACTATCTATTGTGCTCAATCCACTCCGAATGGAAGAATAAAAATTAGTTTTCCCCATATTCCTACTTTCATTCGAAGTCTTCAACTACAATGTTCACAACTGCTTGGTTGATTCTGGTGTGGCAGCTAACGTCATGCCACTCTCCATTGCTAAGAAGATCAATGCATGATGGAGCGAAACATCCATGAGAATCATCCAACTTGACAGAACATCAGTACCATCCATGGTAAACTTCGAGATGTGATCATCCGATTATCTCACAACGTTTGAGTTCACCAATGCATCAACATAGTTGTTGTGTACATACCGGTAGCATATGGCTTGCTACTCAACAGAGATTGGTCCAGCAAGCGAGATGGATATTTTGCTACAAACTGGTCTCACATGTGGCTTCCGTACAAGGGTAGATGCAACCAAATCTAAGTTTTATCCGAGAGGTATATGGAACATAATGTCACTCCCCTTAATGATGAGAACGAACCGTTGGCCTTCGCAGAACTCATGTTTGGAAACTACCTTTTGGAAAAGACATTGGAGTGTTATCCTGCATGGCCAGCTCCAACCTCATCAGACAAGCAACTGCTTCCTCACCCAACTGATGATAATGAAACTTGTACACTTTGTTTTTCCAATAGTAGTAGTAGTAGCAACAATGGTAGTAGCAGCAGTACCAGCACGCCAAACATTCCATGTACAAATGAGTTGTGGCTATGAGCCTTAACAAGTCAAGAACACGTGATGGCCCAAGGACTGAGTGTATCTTAGTCATCCAAAACAATGGAAAATGCATGATTTCGAGCTTTTTGAAGTTCGAAGGCACAAACAACAATGTTGAGTATGAAGCACTCATGCTGAACACGCAAAGGACCAACACTACAAACGAACAAAGCAACCTAGGAACTTACCACAATCCAAAGATGGCCAATCTCGGTACAAGCTACACACTACAATAGTGACAAATCATTGACCGCTTGAATGAACAGTATTGAGATGGGTCTGTAAGAGTAGTTCATGACCTGAGTACATGCTACACGCAAGCAATCCAACATGAGATTCCAGGTAAAAGAGGAGACAAACCATTGTAGCAAAGAACATGTAATACATACATGTTGTTTTCACTCCTTTCACCAAAAAGATTGACTAACATTTTAAGTGTTTGGATTACTTGAAAAGTTCATCATCATACTTGGTTTTCTAATTTAAATAATGCACATAAGAAATCTGGGAAAATCCATTTACGCATCGACTTCAGAAACTTGAATCCTTCCAGGAATAAAAACAACTACCCCGTGCCATCTTCCGAGCCAATGTTGCACCCAGTACTTGAAACAGTGGTGTTGTCTTCACTTGAAGGTCTTCTGGAATGCCACCAAAGTCTGGTAGTGGAGCCGGTGAACTTGCACTGGTCTACGAGAATCTTGGCCCACACACGTATCATTTTCAATCATTGGGCAGGAGGATTGACAACTTTCCTGCCAATGGCCAAGATCTTAAACATTATTTTTAGTAGGTCGGGCAACGCCCATGCCATGTACATAGTCTGCTTACTACTTGTTGTTTCATTTGGTTTGTTTTTCATATTATCTTTGCTTTTGCTTTGTTTGATTTTTCTTACTATTTTTGTTCGTGCTCGTTTTTTTTGTTTGATATATTACTATTTTTTTCCAGAAATAAGTGCTTCCAAGTACTACGTCCTGGATTTTGAATTGAGTATGTGGCTGAAATTTGAGGAAACTAGTGACACTGCAGCACTTGGCCAATATTATGTTCGCATTCTCTATGCTTAGTTGTAACTTTTGGTCGATGAAGTCCTGATGGAAAATATGAACCATCTGCAAGGGAAGTTTCGGTCCAACCATGAACCTATGTCCACACTAGGAAGCCCCACCCCTGTACTCAACCTTTTGCTATTTATGTTCAAGCTCATCCAACTAGTAGAAACAGAGAATGGGAAAATCTAAACGAGCAAACTTGTGTCAGAGGTCTGACATGCTTCTCTAAAGGAATAACCTCTTATGCTCTCAATAATTTGAGATCCCTCTTTCGCCCCAAAAAATAAATAAGTGCCTATGCACAGTCCTCTTGAAAATACAAAAGAAGAGAAAGGCTTCATGCACAGAGAGGTGAAGCATGCAACTCCACCAGGGTACTGACCAAGCTTGATGGCAGTGAAGCAATGTATGTGTTCCTGCGTGACTCTATCGGGGCACTGTCCAGGCTTGCTAGTAGTGGAGCAACACCAAAGATGAAAACTTGAACTCTGAAAATCTTCAAATCGCGAGCTAAACTACCCTTCCCAGATTCGAAACACTAAGATCTAAGTTGAACTCTTGATTGTGTTGGACTGAGTTTGCAAAAGGTGAACCATGTATGTCCATGGGGTAAGCGGGAAACTGAAGTAACCTGCACAGTGATTCAATACTCCCTGAAAGACCAAGGCCCTGTGTTAGAAATGAATCGAAATAGAGAAGTTGGATTTCTACCAATGTGTCGCCAAGTAATGTAGTGGCTACAACCACCCTCCAAAATTTTGGCCTGCACCAATTTCGGAGCATCCCTTGAAGACTTTCACTTGATGATTGCACACACTTGAGTTCACTCCGTGATCTCATGTCAATATCTCCATATGCCTTGCTTGATTCATTTCATTCAAGTATTTGCATGTTGTTGTCTGAGTCATGCTTGCGACTATGTTCTGGTTATGCTCAAAGTCTTCGCTTCATATGTGCTTGTTGTAATCTCTATGAAAGCATATGTCGCACTCACACACGGAGTCACATTCATTGTTGTGCAAGTGTCGTCTCAATAAATGAGCGATTAATCATGAGTGTCACACCTATCCCTTACACCATTGGTCAGTCTTGTTGAACATGTGTGTCTAGATGGTTTGGTTGTTTCGTCCTCAAGTCATGTGAGTGTGTGTTTGTATGATCACCTATGCATCTTTCGGTTCTTCACACACTTAACCATTCTGTTGAAGGATCTAACGACATGACTCCCCTCTGACAATCATACCATCACCCTGCCATCGACTCGATTTAATGTTAACCAGAACAGTGCAGAGGCACCAAGCTAGTCTTTTCAAGTTGTGCTGCCCGCAAGCAATTCAATCAACTCTCATGCTGGCCACCCGGATAGTCGGCCCTGGTAGTCACCCCAGGACTGAATCCCCTCAAAAATTGTGTAAGGCCACTAACTTCACCTGCTCAACTGATTGAGGAAATTGCACAAACAGGTTGGATAGACACCAAGTGCCCGTCCCTGTTTCCCTCAGAAAATTGCGCAATTTTCCTAGTCAGTGATCCTGGCAGTCGACCAAGTGTTCATCTTAGAAATTGTGCAGTGTTCATGAGCAGTCCTTCTCCTACCCATCAGTTAGCTCAACTCAGAAATTGTATAGAGATGATCAGTAGGTCGGCCTCCCAGCCTCAGTTCAGTTTTCCTTGTGAGCAACCCCTAGCAGCAGACTGTCAGTTCCCTTTGGGAATTGCACAGTTTCTGCTACCAGTCTCCTAGGCAGCCAACTTGCAGTTCCCTTTGAGAATTGTGCATTTTTGGTTTCCAGTGACTCCAACAGCCAACTTGTAGTTCCCTTTGGTAATTTCACAGTTTTGGCTACGAGTCTCTCGGGAAGTTCCACAGAAAAACTACGCAATCCCTGCCTATTGACCCTTCATGCAACCTGGCCTGTTCCTCTGGAAAATTGCCCAAATTTGGTTGTCTAGCCCCACTGCCCATTCATTCTAAAAAATGTGTAGAGCATGCCTACCTTGCCTTCCAGAATCCCGGACTATTCCTCCCAAAATTTGCGCAATTTTGCCTCCCAGCCGAGCCAGATCTAGTAGACAATCACTGTCAACTCAAATTGCTTGTCTCCATCTCTTAGTGACTCTTGCACAGTTTTCATCAGCAGTTTCGCGGAGCCATCATCCCGCATCACAACCTTGCTACCTCTCCCGGTCACCTACATCCCAATGATCATGTGTCATGGTAGACTAGGAGGTTTTGGATTTGATGTCGTCTCGTCATCAATGACTGCATGTACAGGCACACCAATGAACATGGAAAGACGACGAATGGGATGAACGAAGGGAGCACATGTAGAATGATAGGTTCACCAATAGACGAATGAACGAAGCATGCGAAGTGAACGAACACGAAGAACATGCACCTTTGTGAATATATGATCTTGTCAAGCCTTTTAGCATGTAAGCAAGGAACATCATGTTAAAGCTTCATCAAGCAAACCAAGGACCATTGAAGACTCTGCGCACTTCACCATGTGGAGGTGAAGCTATGATACACCATGAAGAATCCATCACCCAGTAGCACTATAGCTCGACATGCACTCCAACAGCAGCACGAATGTACCAACATTGTCATGTCAAGTCATGTCAAGTCACGTCATGAGTCATGTCACCCACATCTCCACTATGGGCTTGTTATCAATCAATGTGATGTAACGTGGAAGTCCAAGAGACCCACTTGTTGAACAAAGAGTCATGTAAGTCAAAAATTCATGGAAGTCAAATGGTCATGAGGGTATTCGAACAGCCACAAGGGTCAGTTTCACCCTTGGCTATCAAAACCCCCTCATTTTTACATGTAAAGGAATTTTCACCTCAGCTCCTCCCACATAGCCAAGAGAGTCTGTAATCTTTTCTTTGAGGAGTAAGTAGTGGCTCCAATGCCCCACAATCAGGGTTAGTGATGTATGGTGTAATGATGTGTCTTGGAACTTTCACTTAATTCAGAAACCTGTTAATAGGTCAGCACGTTTCCACGCATGTATTGTATATGTTGTAAGACTAAACTTTAACACTTGTAATGCATGTTTCTTTAACTTGTATTCTACATCTGAACTGCTTCATTTGTTGTAATGCATAATCTATTAATGGAAATTATCCGAATCGGATCCATAAACGACTATCAAAGAACCTTGATTGTATCGAGACGAAACAAATCTTTAAAGAATCCAAAACAGCATCAAAAACACCCTAAACTAGTGGCCATGGCAGCCAGCGTGGAAAAACAAGGACCTCAGTCAAAGCGCGCTGACCAAGGCCCATGGAGACTGCGCGGGAGGCCAAAGTAACCCCTAGGAGCCTCAGATCGAGAAAAGGAGGTGATTTTCGATGGGCGAACAAGGCCAAAATGGGAAAGCCCGAGCACCCAGTCGCATGAGGGAACCAGAGGACCGCGGGTGGGAAAAGGTAAAAGCACTCAAGTATGAAGGCAGGACCCGCGCTCTGGAAACCGATGGTTTTGATCAGGGCGCCCTCGAACGATAAGAGGTTTTGAATAGGATCGGATCGATTCCATACACCGATCGACACATGGCGGCGGAGGAGAGAGAAAACCGTCGTTGATCGCGCGTTATCAGTCGAGCAAGTCAATCATGCTCGACGTGCGTATGACGTCGGATCTTGAGAAGCCCAAATCGGACGGCTGAGACTACGCCCGATGGAAAGAAGTGGAATCAATAGGGAATCAAGCTATGCTCTAAAGGGATTTGGAATCCATTTGACCGCCACAGTGGAGGAAGAACGCATCCACGATGTAACTGAAGAAACGAACCAATGAAGAATGCTGGCACCAGTTAGATGGGGACACGTGGCCACTCCCTGGGCATTCTTACTGACGCCAAATAAGGAACTCCAGGCGCAGCTGCAGAAGGTGAATCAACGCAGGCGGGAGAGGAACCAAACAGGCATAGGGATCGAATGGCTAAAGCCATGAACAGAGACAGTCGAACTAAGAAGAGTTAATTGGGAACCCGAATTGAGAGGAGTCCAAGCGACCAAGAGAGACAGTGAACAGTGAGCCCTGAAAGGGGGACTGAACACAGAGAACAGTAAGGCCAAGTAGAGGAGACAGAGGGTCGAGCTAACCATAGGCGGCATTGAGCACCAGAGAGCTTGAACATTCAAGCCTTCCCATAGAGGAATCTGTCTGGACTGAACATCACATTTGGCTCTTTCCACTGTAAACCAAGGGTCATAGACTTGGTAGGAAGAAAAAGATTCTGTGTACTCTGAGTGGCTTGGGGAATCCAAGAACCTTCCTACTAGGCAAAATCTGCTTTAGGAGAACTCATATTGAGTCCCTGTATTGTGATTTCTCTGTTGAAAGACACAATAGAACAAGGCCACCACTGAAGTTGGATCGGAGACGTAGCCCTAGGGAATAGGGTGAACTTCTTATTAAAAACTATTTGTGTCTTTGTGTTGCTTATTGTATTTCTCTGTTGTCTTTCCATTTATTTTCTGTGTATTGGCAATATGATCGATCCGTTGTTTCAATAACATAGAACACACACACTAGCACATGAGTCTGTAATACATTTTGTTTAATAAATCTTCAACTGATGTCACCCATAGGGTGGTTATCATATCAAGTGGTATCAGAGCTGTAGGTTGTCAGGTTAGACAAGCTTGTGTTGGTTTAGCTGTGAATGCTCACTATATCCAAGCTGAAATTAGGAGAAGGAGAGTTGGTGGAAACTAATCCTGAAATTGGGAGAGTCTATTCTCGGAAGACAATGTTAGAGGAAGGTTCTATAGGGCCAAACCCTCAATTCATAGAAAGTTTCCTAGCTATAAAGTCTATGGTAGAAGAAATGTATACAGACTTTAGAAAGCATAAGGATGAAGATTCATCAAGCTCGAAGCAAGATAAAGAAGAGGGTGAATCTCATTCCCGCGACCACTCAAAAGAAAAAGAGAAAGAAGGAAGCTTTCCTACACCTCCTAATAGCCCTGTGCATAATAAGAAAGCATCTTTGATTAAACTCGATGTTAAATTTGATTTGCCTATATATGATGGAGAGCTAAATGTTGAAAAGTTGGACAATTGGATTAGACAAATTGATGTATATTGCAGGGTACAGAACATAGACACGGACAAGAGTAAGATTCAGCTAGCAAGCCTACGCCTAGGAGGCACTACCTTGGTTTGGTGGGAAGGTAGAACCCAAGCTGATATGAAGAAGCATGGTAAAACCATCTCTGTCTGGATTGAATTTGTTGCTACAATCAAAAAGCAGTTCTATCCATTGGCCTACATGCAACAAGCCATGATGAGTTGGCAAACTCTTCAGCAATTGAAAGGGCAAAGTGTGCAAGGGTATACTCAAGAGTTCAGAAAGAGAGAATTGATGTTGGGTATCTCATTAGACTCACCAGAAACTCCTTTGAAGTACATTTGTGGTCTACACAGCTACATGAGGCATACCATCCTCATGTTTAATCCCACTAGTATAGATGAGGTATCTGTACAAGCTACTCATCTAGAGGCTAGAGGAAAGAATGGCAATCCAGAAGTTGGGGGACCATCCCAACCCACTGTAAGCAAGATCAAGGAGAAAAGAAAGCAGAAGTGGAAAGCAAGGAAGGCTAACACTGCACAGAAAGGCAATGCTTCATGCACTCACTGTAAAAAGGAGGGGCATGATGATAAGCATTGTTGGATTCTGCATCCAGAGCTGAGACCTAAGAATTCCGAGGGCAAGAAGAAGAAGATTGTTGCAGCTATTCAGAAAGATTTGGGGTGAGACTCGGGAGATGAGACAATCATTGCAGCCACAGGTATAAAAGGTAAGAATTCTGAAGCATCTACTAGTAATTCTTCTCAATCTGTTATTGATGAAGAACATGAGAGAAAAAGACATGAGCTTTTCCATATTCGAGTTGTTTCCAAAAATAAAAAGATTGATACTTTGTTTGATAGTGGCTCACAAGTAAATCTAATTTCTGAAGCAATTGTAAAGAAATTGGGATTAGCAACTACACCTCACAAGAAACCATAACCATTAGGTTGGTTGAATGATAAAGCACAACTACAAGTGACTAGACAGTGCAAACTCAAGTTTTCCTTTGGGTCAGCATTTGTAGATGAGGTCGAGTTAGATGTAATTCCTTTGGACATATGTGGAATTGTTTTAGTGAGTCCTTACTTGTATGATAAAAAGGTTATTTTCTATAGAGCTGAGAACAAGTATCCACTTGTTAAAGATGGAATCGAATACTTTGTAAGAGCTCATAAGCTCAAGAATAATTATACTCTCATAAACTTAGGACAAATGAAAAGAATGATAAATTCATGCAAACAGTTCTTACTGATGGTTGTAAAGGAAAAGACACTTGATAAGACCAATATATTTGAGGGTTGTAATGCTAATCAACAAGCTGATATAGAAAAGATTATTTCAGAGTATGATACCTTATTTAAAGAACCTAAAGGTCTACCACCCAAAAAAGGGAATACTACATGATATTATTTTGCAGCAAGATGTTCCTTTGCCTAACATTGGGATGTACAGGTTATCTGCTTTAGAGAATGTTGAAATCAAGAAGTAGGTGCAGGAGTTGCTCGAAAAAGGGTTCATCAGGCCTAACACATCACCATGTGGGTCACCAATCGTTTTGGTGAGAAAGAAAGATGCCTCGTGGAGAATGTGCATTGACTACTGAGCATTGAATAAGATAACAATCAAAAATCGTTATCCCCTTCCTCACATAGATGATCTTTTAGATCAATTGAAGGAAGCTATTTATTTCACCAAGCTGGATTTGAATAGTGGATACCATTAGGTCAGAGTTGCAGAGCAAGATGCATGGAAGACTGCTTTCAAAACAAAGCAGGGATTGTATTAATGGTTGGTTATGCCTTTTGGCCTAACTATGCTCCTACTACTTTCATGAGATTAATGAATGATGCACTCAGACCTTTTCTTGATGATTTTGTTATTGCATATCTGGATGACATTCTGATTTTTAGTAAAACGTGGGAAGAACATTTAAGGCATGTTAAGAAGACATTAGATGTTTTTAAAAGAGAAAAACTTTATGTTAAACTCTCCAAATGTGAATTTGGCAAAACCTCTCTAAATTATTTGGGTCATATAGTAGGGGAGGTGAATTGAAAATAGATCCCTCTAAAGTGGCAATCATTGTAAACTGGCCTAAACCCAAGTCTGCTACAAAACTGAGAAGCTTCTTAGGAGTAGCACAATATTGGAGGAAGTTCATTTCAAATTTTTCCTTAATTGCAGCTCCCTTACATGCCTTGACAGGATTGAACAAGGTGTTTTAGTGGGGAGTCAAACAGCAAAAAGCCTTCGACACCTTGAAAGAAAAAATTAGTACAACATCTGTACTAGCACTGCCAAATCTACAAAGACCATTTGAGATCCAAACTGATGCCAGTGACTATGCCATGGGAGCAGTGTTGACACAGCACGGCAAACCCATATGTTATCATTCTGAGACTTTTAATCCTGCAGTAGTTAACTATCCTACATATGATAAAGAATTGTATGCATTAGTTCAGAGTGTGAAAAAGTGGAAACATTACTTAATGGGCAAAGAAACCGTAATACATACTGATCATCAACCACTTCAATATCTACACTCTCAAACTAAGTTGCAACAATCGAGACATTACAGATGGATGGGTTTTCTATAACAGTTTCATTTAGTCATCAGATATAAAAAGGGCATACATAACAAGGTTGCAGACATGTTATCTGGACCCATTATAAATGCATCTACCATACTTAAGCATAATTTTGTGCTACATGAAAGCTACATAGAACAATATGCTCAGGATATGGATTTTAAAGATGTATATGCAACTTTGAGTCAAGGCAAAAGAGTAGAAGAATTGGACTATCATGTGAAGGACCGACTTTTATATCATTGTGGGAAACTTTGCATTCCACAAACTGAGAGAGCAAAGATAATTAGGGAAGAACACACTTCTCTGATATCAAGTCACTTTGGGGTGAGTAAAATAGTTGCACAGCTACAAAGGTTCTGCTATTGGTCGAGAATGAGTGAGACAGTTTCTAGATATGTAAAGGGATGTGCTATGTGTGCTAAAAGCAAGCCCAGCAATAGAAAACTAGGCTTGTACACTCCATTGCCAGTTCCTTCTCACCCTTGGGAAAGCATTTCCATGGATTTTGTTCGAGGACTGCCTAGATCTAGGAAAGGTCATGATTATCTATATGTTGTTGTGGACAGGTTCAGCAAAATGTGTATCTTGATACCCTGTAGTAAACAGATTACAGCTGAACAAACTGCAAAATTGTTCTTTGAACATGTATGGGTTCACTTTGGATTACCCACTTCTATTGTATATGATCAAGACACCCGATTTGTAGGGAAGTTTTGGTCAAGTCTGTGGGAACTAATGGACACCAAATTAAAGAAAAGTACAGCTTTTCATCCAGAAACAGATGGCCAGAAAGAAGTAGTTAACAGGACGATGATCCAGTTACTGAGAGGATATTGCAGCAAACACCCTAAGCTTTGGGATGAACATTTGTGTTATGTACAGCATGATTACAATAGATCCAAACACTCTTCTACCCAGGGATCTCCTTTTGAGACCTGTTTTGGTTTCATACCAAGGTCTTCTTTAGATTTTGTCTTTGGTAAAGATACCATGGTTGATAGACACAGTGATGTGGACAAGGCAACTAGGTTCATTGAACAGATCCAGGAGATCCACTAGGCAGTACAGGAACAGCTGGAAAAGGGCCAGGCCAAGTACAAGGCTAGGCATGATAAGCATCGGATGGAGCATAGTTTTCAAGTTGGAGACTAAGTCTGGCTGTATATCAGCAAGAACAGGATGCAAGGTGAAGGTAAAAAGCTAAAACCTATCAGGTATGGACCCTTCAGGATACTTGAGAAGATTGGTGAAAATGCTTTTCGCCTTGATCTACCAGCTTACATGCACATCTACTCAGTCGTCAACGCAAATTGCTTGAGGTTGTCTGAACCTTCAATGATTGAGGACCCTGAAGAGCAGAGTCAATTACCTTCTGTTGACGACCTGCTACCTGAATATCTAAGTGAATTATGGGAAGACACAGTGTTGGACAGGAAGGTAAGGATGATGCGTAGTGGACAAGTGGAATACCTCAGGATTAGGCTTAAAGGTTCAAAGCCGAGCAGTGCGAAGTTAATTGAGATTGGATAAGTGAGACAGTCGTTTCCTCACTTAGTCGATGCTTGAAGAAAACCTACTTTTGGTGGTCCAAAAGCTTTTTTCAGTGGGAAGGTCGTGATCCGAATCAGATCCATAAACGACTGTCAAAGAACCTTGACTGTATCAGGACGAAACAAATCTTTAAAGAATCCAAAACAGCATCAAAAACACCCTGAACCAGTGGCCATGGCAGCCAGCGTGGAACGACGAGGACCTCGGTCAAAGCACGTTGACCGAGGCCCATGGAGACTGCGCGGGAGGCCAAAGTAGCCCTTGGGAGCCCCAGATCGGGAAAAGGAGGTGATTTTCGATGGGCGAACAGGGCCAAAATGGGAAAGACCGAGCACCTAATCACGTGGGGGAACTAGAGGACTGAGGGGTGGGAAAAGGTAAAAGCACTAAAGTACGAAGGTGGGACCTGCGCTCTAGAAACCGGCAGTTTTGATCGAGGCGCCCTTGAACGGTAAGAGGTTTTGGATAGGAGTAGAGTGATTCCATACACCGATCGATGCGTGGCGGCGGAGGAGAGAAAAAAACGTCGTTGATCGCGCGTTATCGGTCGAGCAAGTCAACCGCGCTCGACGTGCATATGACGTCGGATCTTGAGGAGCCCAAATCGGACGGCTAAGACTACGTTTGGTGGAAAGAAGTGGAATCAACGAGGAATTAAGTTGCATTCTAAAGGGATTTGGAATCCGTTTGACCACCATGGTGGAGGAAGAACGCATCCACGATGTAACTGAAGAAATGAACCAACGAAGCATGTTGGCACCAGTTAGATGGGGACATGTGGCCACTCCCTGGGCATTCATGCTGACGCCAAACAAGGAACTCCAAGCGCAGCTGCAAAAGGTGAATCGATGCAAGCGGGAGAGGAACCGAACAGGCATAGGGATCAAATGGCTAAAGCCATGAACAGAGACAGTCGAACTAAGAAGAGTTGATTGGGAACCCGAATTAAGAGGAGTCCAAGCGACCAAGAGAGACAGTGAACAGTGAACCCTGAGAGGGGGACTAAACACAGAGGACAGTAAAGCCAAGTAGAGGAGACAGAGGGCCGAGCTGACCACAGGCAGCGTCGAGCACCAGAGAGCTTGAAGATTCAAGCCTTCCCATAGAGGAATCTGTTTGGACTGAGCATCACATTTGGCTCTTTCCACTGTAGACCAAGGGTCACAGACCTGGTAGGAAGAAAAAGAGTTTGTGTACTCCAAGTGGCTTGGGGAATCCAAGAACCATCCTACCAAGCAAAATCTGCTTCGGGAGAACTCATATTGAGTCCCTGTATTGTAATTTCTCTGTTGAAAGACACAATAAAATAAGGCCACCACTGAAGCTAGACCAGAGACATAACCTTGGGGAATAGGGTGAACTCCTTATTAAAAATTGTTTGTGTCTTTGTGTTGCTTACTGTATTTCTCTATTGTCTTTCCACTTATTTTCTGTGTATTGGCAATCTGATCGATTTGTTGTTTCAATAACACAGAACACACACACAAGCACATGAGTCTGTAATACCTTTTGTTTAATAAATCTTCAACTAATGTCACCCATAGGGTAGTTATCATTTCAGGAAATGTGTTGTATATGTTGTTAATGTTATCTTGCCCGTGTAGACTGTTACACTGAATTTTGTCACCTTGACTATCTGCAGTTATATGGCCACATCAATAGCCATATTGTCCTCTTTGTCAAGCCCCATACCTCTGCTCTTCATGTCAAAACTTCGAAAGAGAGAAAGTCACTTAAAAACATGTTTATCTCTGGGTACGCAGGTTCTCTCTACCTTACCTGCGTGTACGCACTCCAAATACACTGTACCTGCGTACTAATACGCTCTGTATGCTAAAGGTTGG
>APFE031269292.1:49781-90231 GCA_000404065.3 Pinus taeda
AGCCATGCGGACGGGTTAGAACCGTCAAATTTCTGCATATCCAACTTGGGAGGTCGTTGACTGAGTGGGAGATCTCTGTTGGGTGGTGGATGGGTGTGCCAGACGTGAGGAGAGTGGCTAGACTCACCCTCATGGGGTACATGGTCATTATAGAGGTCCTCGAGAGCTGGCTCCTTGCCCTTATCGAGTGCTTGTTGTACCATGCTAGATAGTTTGTCAAGCTTATTGTTGAGCTCGTTCATATATGTTTCAAGTTTGTCTACTCTTTCGTTGGCCATTGCTTGAGCTCTAGTTTCTACCATACACCAACTTGCTGAAAAATTGGGACCGCAAAAAAAAAATTGTGAAGAAATTGAATGGTACCACCGTGCTCAGCTCGTTGTCCTGATGCTGATGGGCTAGATCACAAATAAGTGCTTCGGAAGATCTCAGATCTCAGACTTTTTTTTTTTTTTAAAGCTCCTAACGGAGTTTTACTCCTTCTTGATCAATACTGCAGTCGCCAAATCCTCAAAATGTCAATGCCGCCAAAATTCCTGCGAAAATTATAGCCAGGCACAGGAACCCTTCACAACTACTCCGATCTGGTGGATCTGAGAGATCTGAATCGTGGATCACTGCTGCTGCTGATCTGATAGAGCTGCGGGACTGATGTCTGCTGCTGCTGCACTCGCTGATCTGGAATAGACGATGTGTGATCCCCCGATAGAAAGGGAACTATGGTCTTGAGGAGTGTCAGGTGCTACAGATCGCAATATACATAAGGGTCTGACAGTAGTACTCAGCCCAATGTTTCAGGGCTCTAACTAAGGAGGATCGACCGTACCCTTAGCCGTACAACCCAACTACCCTATCGTGCGGGCGAGTAATCTCTCCGAGTGTTGTTCTCAGTGTACTGTAGCCACAAGACGGCCGAAGGTTTATCTATGGCGAGGCTTCAAGGTAGCTATGGGGCTTCCTATATACCCAAAGGGTACATGGAAGACAGTTCGTGCGCGGTTCTGTCTAATGCGCTACTACTCGAAGGGGTACCCACAGGGGTTACAAGGGAGTCCAACAGACGTGACCACCTCTTGTATTTCCTGCGTACATGCCTCCCCAAATCCGCAGGTTTATGCGCTTAACGACAGATCCCGTGGTTTAAAGACGCTGGAACACGTCTCTAGCCAAAAAAATTTGCTAAAATTTGGAGATCCCACCGAGCCCTGGAAAGTGCTTTGATACCACTTGTTATGCTTCTTAACCTGCAAAGTAATACCGAACAGAGAATATGCGAAGAAAAGATACCCAGAACACAGAATATGCGAAGAAAATATACCCAGAACACAGAATAGCAATGATTTTATTACTCAGAGAGAAATGTTCACAGGCCTCTTTGAGGGGGCAACCTCCAATAGAGCAGAGCTCGATTACAAAACAAGACACGATACTCCTCGCAGGGAGTCTCTATCCTTTATATATGACTCATACATGCAATACCACGGGCCAATACCGTGGGTTTTATTAATACCATCTATCTAATACTACCGCCCATTTACCCTTTATCTAATACTACCGCCCATTTGCAACTAACTGTGGTCCCGTCATTAATTGCGGGTTAACCACTTACAAATATTAATATGGACTTTATTGACTCTTGACTATGACGTGATCCCATGACATAAATAAGGGGGTTAGGGTGGGACCCTAACAAAGTATGAGACACTCTACATGACTCACGTTAGACCCTCAAATCGAATTAACTAAGCCAACTAAGTCAATTTAACTTAGTTAATTCATTGAAGTTGTCTTGTGATGTGGAATTACAATTTTGTTCCTAATTTAATTCAGGGACAAAATTAAATTAGGATTTTCTTGTTGCATTTTCAACACTCCCTCACAACAAGAAAGGGATTATCAGATACCCCAATCCTGCCTCTATGGAACTCGAATTTGCCTCTTGAAAATGCCTTAGTCAATATGTCTGCATCATGTTCCTTTGCAGGAATGTACTCCAACAACATGATTCTCCTTCACACACAATATTGTAGATGGTGATACTAGATGTCGATATGATTGGACCAATCATGAAAAACTAGATTCTCATAGGGTTTGATACAACTCTTATTGTCACAGTAAATCACTGTAGAATCCATCTGCTGACCAAATAACCCAACAAGTATATTCCTCATTCAGATGGCCTCACAAGTTGCTTGACTAGCAGGCATGTACTCTACTTTTTCCGAAATGAGTGCAATTTTTATTTGCTTCATGTTGTACCAAGAAAATGATGCTGACCTAATAATAAAGACTCCCCATGATGTGTTCTTCTTGTAGGATGGAATCCCTACCTAATATGCATTTGTGAAGCCTTGAAACTTCACTCCCTCTATCTGTTTGTACCAAATAACAAACTGAGTGGTGCCTCTAAGGTATCTCAACACATGTTTAGTTGTCTTCCAATTGAGTTTGGTTGGATTAACCATTGTTTGTATAATTTGGTTAACGACAAAACATTTATTTGGTTGTGTGTTCACAAAATACATAAGTGAACCCACAAGCTGCCTTTAAATAATAGCCTCCATTATTTCACCTGAATTATCATCTTCCTTCCTCTAATTCCCTGCTAGAGGAGTCTCCATGGGTTTGCTGCTCTCCATGTGGAACTTTTTCACTATCTCATTGGCATACTTTCCCTGAGAGGCAAACATTTCATCATCTCCTTGCCATACTTCCATAGCACGGAAACAATGCATGAGCCCCAGGTACTTATCTTGAATTCTATTACAAGATCCTCTTTGCAATATTTTAGCAGCTTCTCATCACTTGCTATAATTAAAGCACCGACATATAATACTATAATCAACAATTTACCTTCAACCACAATATGGTAAAGGTTTACATCTGCTTCAATTTTGGTGAAGCCCAACCTCGTGAAATAGTTGTCAATCATGGTCCACCAAGCACAAGGTGTTTGTTTCAATCCATACAGCACTAGATTGAGTCTACACACATGTGAATCTCTATTGAAGGTCTCAAATCCTTTTGGTTTCTCAATGTACACGTCTTCCTCGATCACTCCATTTAGGAATGTTGTCTTCACATCCATCTAATGTAACTTCCATCCCATCTGCACTGGAAGTGCTAGAATGGATCTGATTGAAGAGTACCTTGCTATTGGAGCAAAGTTCTCCTTGTAATTAATTCCCTCCACCTGTGAGAACCCTCTGGCCATAAATTTTGCCTTATGTTTCTCCACACTCCCATTTTTTGCTTGCTTTACCTTGTAAATCCATCTAGAACTTGTCGCTGACTTGTTTGTTGGTCTTGGGACCACTTCCCAAACATTACTTCTAATAATGGAGTCATACTTGTTGGGTGTAGTTTTGCACCTATTTCCTATACATTATTTCCCCGGTTTTGACCCTTTTCCCTCCAAACCAACATAACTTTACATGTTAATCGCCTTTTTCCTTATTATGAACAACATATTTTTCCATCACGTTATTTTTCCATTTTTGCTAGATATAATTATGCAATATTCCTTTTTATGGCTAACTGGGGTAAGCGTTGGAGAAGTATTTTGGATCATTTCCTCTTTTTCAGGTGTTTCTCATAAGAACAAGGTTATGGAATGAATAGTCGCGTCGATCGATCTAAGAGCAGGATGAAACATATTGATGTTACACTTTGCGTGTTTTTACCGACCTTGTTGTTACACCACGATGTTGTTACAGACCTTATTGTTACATCGCGTTGATGTTATAGATTGTTATTGTTACACCCCAGGTGTCATTACAAGGTTGTTGTTATCCAGTGTTGTTGTTACATCCCAAACTGTTACTTTACCACAGGGTGTTGTTACACCGTAATAGTCAAACCCGTGGGTACTATTCCAGGCAACAACTATTGGAAGTTACGAATTGTCTATTTAGAAAGTGACAAATCCAAGAAGTTATGATCTTAACCGATATATTTGAATAGAAATCGTATTTAGGAATTGGTTATAACAATTTCTATTTTATGATCAGCATGAGAATCGTGATGAGATTCTCATGACTGATATGTTCCTAATTTTTGGGTATGTAATTTCTATAAGAGAAACTTAATCCCTCGGGCACGGGGGATGGCATAGAGAGTATTGTTATTTTGATCCTGTAAATTTTAATTATTCTTAATATCAAAGACACTGTGGTGATGTCGTTGATGTTTCCAAGTTGAATTCTTAACTAATCTCGTGTTCATTCTTGTGCCCCTAGTAGGGAGGAAGGACCCTCCTCTTTAGCAGGGACTGCAGTGGTAGAGTAGTTGTATATTTTGGTTCCTTTCTTTTATTATTGTATGGTTTTCTATTGTTGTTGTATAATTTGTATAATATATCTAATTCAGTTCTAGATTTATGATATGATGTTACACAGATTTGGTTAGCAATATGGTAATTGACCAGCAGTTGTAGTTATCAGTACAGTGTCTGGCGTGCCTTTGCTCTAGTAAATTTGAAGTGTGATTCCATTCCTGTAGAGTGTTTTTTATTTTTGCATGAATGCTACTTTCTGCAATTGATTTAGCGACATTCTTTACTATTTTCTATTTTCACTATTGGTTGTAGTGTATTTGCACAGATAGTGTGGACTCCATTGAAATAACAGACATACCTTGGGTTGACAATTAAATGGTTGCAGTCTTGGTTAATTAGGATTGATTAAAGAAAGACTACATTTTGGCAGTGTTGTCAGGGATGGCAGTTGACAATATAGTCAGCCAAGTTGTTTGTTTGATGATAGAGTGTTCCTAATTCATAGTCATTGGGTGGTAAGACGAGAGGTAAGAACCTGCGCATCACTCCAACATACTTGGGTGGGCTCACCGTTGTGATCACTAGGGCACTTAGGGTGTGGAATTTTGGTGTCTTCTTAAAACGCGTCTTCAACTCTTCAGTTGTTGGGCAATAATATGAGAGGTAAGAACCTGTGCATCACTCTAACATATCTGGGTGGGCTCATCATTGTCGAAACTTAGACATTTAGGGTGTGAATCAATACACATAGGGTCCATGTGTGCAACTGTAGGAATCATAGAAATACCGAAAACACCCCCCACTATAACAATCAAGTTCTTAGAAGGACACAAGGAAAACACAGCCACAAAATTATGTTACTCCCATAACAAAAACAGAATCCTCTGATCCCTCCATCTAAGGACCATATCATTTTAAAGCTAGTGAGAACACTCCCAAGACTAAGCATCCAATTCAGGAGCATCAGGGGGAAGCTAGTAACCAGAACCTTAGGACCGAGGGGCATGGGTAAAATGAGGGGCAACATCGAAATCCTGAAATATGAGAGAATTTATTGGTTTATCAATATCCATATTTGAGCAGTGCAATAAAAAAGCTAGCCCTAAAGCAGTCTAAGCTAGCAATTTCACCCACAAGACAATCACAAGAACGGTCTGAAGAACACCTGTTACAGCAAGGATCAAAAGGGTCAACAATGGGGGACAGCAATAAAAATAACACTAAAACAGATGTTATTTTCACCATCTTTGAGTTCCCAATTGGGGATTTCAGAGGTGAGGCTCCCATGAAAAACATTCCTTTATCATCTCTACCGTCTTTTAAAGGAATAATTGTAGAAGATCCTAACACATTCTTGTTTGAATTTGATGTCTTGTGCAGGAGCTATGACTATGTTTTAGATGCTTAGAAACTAAAATTATTTCTTGCTGCTTTAAAAGGAGCAGCCCTGAGATGGTTAATGGGGTTAGGCTCTACTTCTATTCGAACATGGAGTGACATGAAGGAGACATTTTTATCAAAGTATCAAGATTATTGTAGAACAAGGGACTTAAGAGAGGAAGTATTCAAGATGACACAAAACGAGTACGAGAGCGTGGAGGACTCTGTGGAGCGATTTCATTACAATTTATAGAGATCTAAGCATAGTGATTTAGATCACGAGATCTTGAAGACCATATTCATAAGGGGAATGAGGGATGACTGCCTTGATACCCTGAATCTATTAGGGAAGGGGTACATATCTCAGCAACCATTTGCTGAGATAATAAAGCTCTGTCTGAGATGCTCTAGAGGATTGTTGAAGGGGAGAAGCATAATCTGATATGCCTCTGCTTGAATACAAAAATGTGAAAGTGGAGGAGTAAACAGAGCAGAGATCAGGAATTTATTTGAAATTTTCAAAGCCAACATCCTCAGTACTTTATCTACCCAGATAACAATGGCACAAATCAAGAAGGAACAAGGGGAAGTTGATACAGCTTTAGTGGTGTTCTATCTGAAATGCAGAAGGAAAAATCCCTTGAGGGATTTTGAAATGAACAACATCAGCTTGTGCAATATTTGTGAGCTGGAACATCCTACAAGTCAATGTCTGGAGCTTCCCAGACTGAAAGCAGTGCTTATAGATTCGAGTGAAGAATTTTAGTCCTCTTATTTCATCAGGCCCAGGAGACCATGGAAGCCATGACCCCTAGGTATGTCCCAAGATTATTCTTCTTTTAATTCATGGAATAATGCATATAATGCTCAAAAATATCCATGTCAATATTCTGCTCCTTCTCAGTACAGTTTCCTT
The DNA here is from genome assembly GCA_000404065.3 of Pinus taeda. Taxonomy (NCBI): domain Eukaryota; kingdom Viridiplantae; phylum Streptophyta; class Pinopsida; order Pinales; family Pinaceae; genus Pinus; species Pinus taeda. The sequence goes on from APFE031269292.1 coordinate 56,354, forward strand.
TTCCCTGCAACCAGTGGTCCCCCTCTCTGTCCATTCAATATCCCCCATCTCAACCGTATCCTTGGGATCATAATTGGAGGGGGATTCCCAAAGTCCAACTCCCTATGAATTACCAAAGCAACGGCAGCTACAATTGCCCCCTTTCCAAACTCTTATTCCTCCACCTCCTGTGCAACCCCAATTACCTATGCAACCTAACCCTAACCCGAATAATAAAGTAGCCCAGAGCATAGAGGCTTCGACTACCTTCGAGACTTACCTTATCACTCTCGTCAGACTTAATGAAATTCAACTACGATCGGGTAAGGTGATTAAAAAAAATAGCTTCCCTATCATTACCAAGGAGGAATGTGGGCCTTCTAGAGAAGGTACAGTAGACCTTGAGGCGGTCGTTACACCTTTAACAGCCGATACAGAGCGGATTGTTATACCTATAACAACCGATACAAAGCAGACTATTACACCTGTAGCAGCTAATCCAAGAAGAATTGTTACTCCTGTAACAACCAACTCAAGTCAAGATGATACACCCTGTAGTGGTCGATTCGACTATTATGACTCAATATCCTCCATATCCTCAAAGATTAATTGAGACTGGAATGACCTCACAACCCGAATATGATTTTCTTAGGGAGTTGCAAAACCTGCACGTACGGATTCCTCTGTTTCAAGCTCTTAAAGAAGTACCTATTTATGCCAAAACAGTGTTGAAAATAGCAACAAGAAATGCTAAAAATATCATTGCTATAGATAGCATTTCAGGATATATTCCAATTTTAATTTGTCCTTGAATTAAAATTCGAATTTAGTCTCACCAATTGTTTGAAAAATAATTAATTAATTCATCCTGAGTTAATTAGTTGGAGAAATTCAAACATGAAATCTTTGTGAAAGTCATGCAACAGTTATCCCTTTGATTGAGGAAGTTATCCCTTGATTAAGGAGATAAGGATGAGTTGTATTTGAGTTGTAATTAGTTAGCTCAATTAAGTGAGTTAAGTCCAATTATATTAGTTCCAAACAGTTTGTGGAACTGATTGTGAGTTCAATCAGTTAATGCATGCATGCATGAAACTAGTGTAATCTAGATAACTAAATATTCTCTCATAAATAACTCATGCATGTCAATTCAGACAAAGACCCACTTGAGATTAAAGGCAGGGACAATGTACTATCAGTTGCAAGAATTTTCCTATAAGAAAATATCTTACATGCAAAAGGAATTAATTCCTTGAGATTTGCGTAGTTTCACAGTGTGTTGGAGTAGTGTGTGAGATCAGTGTCACACAAGGTTGCAGCAAGAGCACCCAGGGGAAATAGCACAATGAAATAGGAGGCTTGGAGGATAGAGGGAAAGGCATATGAGTTGTCTAGTCTGTCTATGAGTAGTGAGAGGGATTGTACTAAGAGCTGGATAGCTGTGAGAGCTAAAGCTTTGTGTAATCTTGAGATATTTCCACTTGTATGATAATACAGATAGCGAAGTTTTTAGCTAAGGCTTTCCCCAGAGTATTCTTTTATATTTCATGTGTAATTTATTCTTATTCTCTGTTATATGTGTTATGTTTCATCTTGCTCAAATCGATTAAGCTTCCACAAGCCTGATAGTAGAAGTAGATCAAGTATTTTTCTTTAGTTACAATGCATTATCAGGTGATCTACAGTGAGAATATCTACATGGTATTCGAGCAAAGGTGATCAGAGCTGCGAACAGCATACTGAGAAGGGAAAATTTGAAGTTTGAAGTTCTTGATTGCAGGTACAAAATCGAATTCTTATCACACCTCGAATTTCACCAATGGCGTTTAATGGCTTGAGACTCAAGTATGCTCTCAATGGCAGCTCAAATTACATAGCATGGAAGGATCGCATGGAAGTGGTTTTAGAAGACAATGGTTTGAAGGATTTCATTGATCAAGAAATCCCCAAGCCTGTAGCAACTAATGCCCAAGAATTAGTGGAATGGAAGAAGTGTGTGGTGAAGGCGAGGAGGATTCTTCTGGAGGGATATCAAGACCATATTGTCTCGAGTCTCCATGGGAAGGAGACTTCGTTCTAAATGTGGAAGACATTGAAGGACCCATATCACAACAGTAGTGACCAGAGGAAACTAGCGCTAATGGAAAAGCTTCGGAAAATCAAGTATGAAAAGGACGACACTATTTCTACATATCTTAACAAGCTCACCACCTGTAGAGATGAGCTTGGAAGTGTGGGAATAACGACAGTCGATGATGATATGCTGAGTCTTGCTCTCCTCGGTCTTCCTAAGAGTTGGCATAGCTACCAGGACTTAATGAGTGGAAGAGAGAAATTGTCAGATTGGGAACGACTATGGTTGGATCTGATGCAGAAGGAGATCAGGAGGAGCACCAGAGATGGTTCTTCATCTAAGCATGATGATGAAGAAAATATAGCCTTAGTGAGTAAGGTGAGGAAAGGGAAAGGGAAGGCTTCCCATTCCAAATCGAGTTCTTCTCATGGTGGGAAGAATATTGACAAATCTAAAGTGAGATGCTTTAATTGTCATGAGGTGTGCCATTATGCAACTAATTGTCCATTAAAGAAATCCAAGAAGGGATCCTCCAAAGGATCAGAAGGTGAGGCACTGGCCTCTTAGTTCGAATTGGATTTTACCCTCATCACATGTATGGCTTCATCTATGGTGGGTTATGTTTGGTACCTGGACAGTGGAGCCTCATTCCACATGACTGGAAATAAGAGTTTATTCAGTACCTTGGAGGAGAAAGACCTCAAGATGTGCATAGAGATGGGCAATGATGGAAAGTACCATGTTTCAGGTGAAGGTACGGTTGTGTTTTAGAGGGATCATGGAGCTCCTCTCACCTTGACTGATGTAAAGTATGTGCCTGGAGTGAAGAAAAACTTGGCATTGGACGCGATGTTGGAATACAGAGGTTATGATGTAGTCTTCAGTAAAGGAAAGGCATTCCTGAGACACATAGCCATGGGTCAGACCAAGAGGATTGGGATTCGAGTGAAGAATCTCTACAAGCTGGAGGTAGATGATTGTGCTGCATTGAGTTCCAAAGAAGAATTGGTGCAAAGCCAAGATATTGGCGAGTTATGGCATAGGAGGTTGGGCCACTTGCATCATGGGGCCTTGAAGATAATGCAGCAAATTTCTAACAGACTTCCCAAAGGTAAACTTGAGCAAGTGGAGACATGCAAAGGTTGTACCTTGGGTAAGTATGCAAAATCTTCCTTTCATGATCGAGATAGTCAAGCTGAAGCAATCTTGGAGCAAGTTCATATAGATGCATGTGGACCATTCTCGACAGCCTCCATTGCAAAACAAAGGTATTATGTGTGTGGACCATTCTCAACAGCCTCCACTGCGAAACAAAGGTATTATGTGATTTTCATTGATGATTTTTCTCGTGAATGCTAGATCTATTTCATGCAGAAGAAGGATCAAACCTTCTCAAAGTTTTGTGGGTTCAAAGCTTTGGTTGAGAAATAATTGGGGAAGAAGATCAGGGCCTTGAGAAGCAACAATGGTGGAGAGTATGTCTCTCAAGAGTTTAAGGACTTTTGTGCAGCAAAAGGAATTAAACGAGAGTTGACGGCACCCCATAACCCACAGTAGAATGGGGTGGCCGAGAGGAAGAATAGAACAATTGTGGGTGCATCTCGGGTGATGCTGAATGACCAAGGCCTACCACTTCATTTGTGGGATAAGGCATGCAACATAGTAGTATATTTGCAGAATAGAAGCTCACATCGCATACTTGGGATGAAGACACTAGAGGAAGCCTTCTCCGAGAAGAGACCAGATCTGGGTCACTTCAGGACCTTTGGCTCAATGGTTTATTTCCATGTGACCAAGGTTGCCCGGAAGAAACTTGAGCCGGCAACTTAGTTGGGGATACTTATGGGGTACAATGATACACACCACAACTATCGGGTCTACTTGCCTACCGGTCGGAGGACAGTGGTTCCCAAAGATATTAAGTTTGATGAGCAGAAGGCCATGCAAGTTTCCCTTGAGAGGGAGCTCCAACTATAGGCTGTGGAGGAACTTTTGGTTCCTAAGGAGGAGGAGCCTCATACTAATGCAGAGCATCTGCATGTAGAGGTTCCAAGAGTGGAGACATCCACTCAAGTAAAGTCTTCCAAAGATGGGAGGAAGCGCACGAGAGAAGCTGACAGATTTTTGTCGAATTCGAGAGAGAATGTGGGAGAACCATCTTCTCAGCGCAGACAGAGGAGGTCACCTGATAGGTACACTGGATACATGGCCCTTGTTGGGGAATGTGTTGAGACCGAGCCATATTCCTTTAAGGAAGCAGTGCAGCAGCTGATTTTGGTTGATGCTATGGTGGAGGAGTATGACTCCATAGTTCAAAACAGTGTCTGGGATGTTGTTCCAAGACTGGAGAACAAGTTAGTTGTGAGTTCTCGCTGGCTTTAAAAGGTAAAGCAAGCTGCTGATGGTAGTGTGGAGAAAAATAAGGCAAGGTTTTTTGCCCATGGTTTCTCAAAGGTCGAGGGGATCGACTATGATGAGACTTTTTCTCCTGTATCAAGGTACTCATCTAAAAGATTAATGTTGGCACTATTAGCACAGATGGGTTGGAATATCCATCAAATGGATGTGAAGACTGCATTCCTCAATGGAAAGATTGAGGAAGAGATGTACATAGAGCAACCTGAAGGTTTTGATACCTTCGATCGTTAGTCGCATGTGTGCCGACTCAAGAGAGCTTTGTACGAACTGAAGCAAGCACCTCGTGCTTGGTACACCAGGATCGACAACTACTTCACCGGGTTGGGCTTCACAAAGAGTGAAGCAGATATGAACTTGTACCACATCATGGTGGAAGGTAAGCAATTGATCATTTTTCTTTATGTTGAAGATCCGATATTGACAGGTGATGATCAGTTGATCATGTCTTACAAGGAGGACCTTGCAAGAGAGTTTGAGATGAAAGATTTGGGTCTCTTGCACTACTTTCTAGGCATGGAAGTGTGGCAAAAGGATGGGGAGTTGTTTGTGTCTCAAGGCAAGTATGCCAATGAGATACTCAGGAGATTCCACATGGAGAGGTGCAAGCCCATGCAGACTCCTCTAGCAGGTAACTGGAGGAAGGAGGATGCTACTTCATGAGAAGTAGTAGAAGCTACTGTCACACAACAAGATTTGTGCTATGCGGTGAACCAGCTGAGTCAAGCTATGGTTCAGCCTACCAAGTTGTTTTGGAAGGCCGCTAAGCATGTTTTGAGATACCTCAAAGGCACATATCAGTATGGATTATGGTATAAATGGTCAGAGGGAGTGAAACTACAAGGCTTCACAGATGCAGATTGGGCAAGGAATCCATCAGACCGGAAGAGCACATCAGGAGGAATTTCAACCTTGGTTCAGCTATAGTTTCTTGGTACAGCAGGAAACAAAGGTCAGTTGCACTTAGCTCAACAGAGGCTGAATACATGGTTGCAACTCAGGCAGCATGTGAGGCCATTTGGATGCGGAAAATTCTAGTTGGTTTATTTGATCAAAGGATGGATCTAGCTGTGCTCTATTGTGATAATCAGAGTTGTATTAAACTCTCTGAGAATATAGTATTTCATGACAGGTCCAAGCATATCGACATTTGGTATCATCATCTCAGAGACTGTGTGGCGAGGAGGATCATGTTGTTGCAGTATATTTCGACCAAGGAGCAAGATGTTGACATTTTGACTAAGGTATTGTCAAAGTGTAAATTCGAGTTCCATAGAGACAGGATTGGGGTGGTAGATAATCCCTTTCTTGTTGAGAGGGAGTGTTGAAAATAGCAACAAGAAATTCTAAAAATAGCATTGCTATAGATAGCATTTCAAGATATATTCCAATTGTAATTTGCCCTTGAATTAAAATTGAGAATTAAAATTCAAATTTAGACTCACCATCTGTTTGAAAAATAATTAATTAATTCATCCAGAGTTAATTAGTTAGAGAAATTCAAACATGAAGTCTTTGTGAAGTCATGCAACAGTTATCCCTTTGATTGAGGAAGTTATCCCTTAATTAAGGAGATAAGGATGAGTTGTATTTGAGTTGTAATTAGTTAGCTCAGTTAACTGAGTTAAGTCTAGTTAGATTAGTTCCAAATAGTTTGTGGAACTGATTGTGAGTTCAGTCAATTAATGCATGCATGCATGAAACTAGTCTACTCCAGATAACTAAATATTCTCTCATAAATAACTCATGCATGTCAGTTCAGACAAATACCCAGTTGAGATTAAAGACAGGGACAGTGTACTATCAGTTGCAAAAATTTTCCTATAAGAAAATCTCTTGCATGTAAAGGGAATCAATTCCTTGAGATTTGCACAGTTTTACAGTGTGTTGGAGCAATGTGTGAGATCAATGTCACACAAGGTTACAACAGGGGCACCCAAGGAAAACAGCACAAGGAAATAGGAGGCTTGAAGGACAGAGGGAAAGGCATATGAGTTGGCTAGTCTGTCTATGAGCAGTGAGAGGGATTGCACTGAGAGCTGGATAGTTGTGAGAGCTAAAGATTTGTGTAATCCTAAGATATTTCCACTTGTACGATAATACAGACAACGAGGTTTTTATCTGAGGCTTTCCCCAGAGTATTCTTATTTGTTTCATGTGTGATTGATGCTTCTTCTCTGTTATATGTGTTTTGTTTGATCTTGCTCAAATCGATTAAGCTTCTGCAAGTTTGATAGTAGAAGTAGATCAAGTATTTTGCTTTAGTTACATTGCATTATCAGGTGATCTATAGTGAGAATATCTACAAACAGTACGAGACATGTGTGTTAAGAAACCTGGAAGGAAGCCTAAGGACCTTGCTACTATACACTTGATGGGGAAATTGTCTGAAGTATCGCTTGCTCAGTCTCTTTTAACCAAGTATAATGATCTAGGGAACACTACGATTATTGTTTATATTGATGGCTAGCCCATAACTAATACATTGATTAATCTTGGGGCGGCCATTAATGTAATGAAAAAGGACCTTTTACCACCCTAGGGCTACATGGGCTTAGACATACGCCTATCATACTTGAATTAGCAGATAGGTCTCATGTTAAACCCGAGAGAGTATTAGAAGACGTAGTAATCACAATAGCTTCCTAGAGGTATCTGACTGACTTTCTTATCTTGCAAACCAAATCCAGCCTGGGGGGACATCCTTTGATTTTAGGGAGACCTTGGTTGGCCACTGTAGATGCGTTTATAGCGTGCAGATCTGGATCTATCATGATTTTAGATGGCCAAGCTACAAAGAACCTTAACCTTTACCCCCTAGCAAAACCAAATATGGATTTGAACAATCCTTGGTGGGATGAATTTGAACCTGAATCAGATCTTTCCCTACTGCTCCTCACTCTTGGAAAAGCCTAATATTTCAAGGATGAGACAGAGGATGATATCATTAATGGCTTTATTAGTAACTCACTTTCTATCACTTCTATTGAAAATTCAAGAGAGGAAGAAGAGGTAGATGATGTAAACTTTGAACAAATGAGAACCACTCTGCATACTTACTGCAATCCAGTTTAAATAGAATTAGGGAAGCATTTGAATATTAATACCAACCTAACTGCTGAGCAAAATAAATTGTTGTTACAACTGTTACAGAAGTACAAAAAGGTATTTTCATGGGACTACACATATATGAAAGGATTCATCCCAGCCTATGCACTCACCACATTTATTTGAAATATGGTTGTAAACCAATTAGACAACTACAGCACCACATGAACGCTGCACTAAAGGAGGTAGTGAAAGAAGAATTATAGAAACTCCTAAATGCTAACTTCATTTATCCGATATCTCATAGTCAGTGGGTGTCTTCTCTTGTCATTGTCCCTAAGAAGAATGGAAAGTGGAGAGTCTGTGTGGATTACAAAGAACTCAATAAAGCCACTCAAAAGGACCATTTTCCTTTACCATCTATAGATCAGGTCCTTGACACCCTCTCTGGGAAAAAGCTTTTTCATCTTTAGATGGTTTTAGTGGCTACAACCAGATACAGATTGCCCTAAAGGATCAGGATAAAACAACATTTACTTGCCCTTAGGGAACTTTCACATTCAGAGTACTCCCTTTTGGACTCTGTAATCCGCCTGCAACTTTTCAAAGGGAACTACTAGGAATTTTTTCTAATTTGTTGAGTGACTGCCTTGAAATATTCACGAATGACTTTACACCTTATGGTGATGCTTTTGAAATAGCATTAGTTAATTTAGAAAAAGTTTTGGAATGTTGTATACAGAATAATGTTGTTTTGAACACCGAAAAATTTCACATGATGATGATTGAAGGGATCGTGTTGAGACACTTCATTTCTGCTGACGGGATCAAGGTAGACCCTGATAAAATAGAGGTAATTCTGAAAATTCCAAATCCCAAGATGCAAAAATAGGTACGTAGTTTCTTGGGACATGTAGGGTATTATAGAAGGTTTATAGAGAATTTTTCAAAAATTTCATCGCCTTTGTTCTCCTTGCTTATGAAAGATGTAGAATTTGTGTGGACAGGAAAGTGTGAGCAGGCCTTTTTGAAGCTGAAATATTGTGTATCAGCAGCTCTTGTTTTATGTGGACCCAATTGGGAACTGTCGTTTCACATAGCTACAGATGCAACTGACATTGTTGTAGGTGTTGTTTTGGGCCAGCTAGAGGATATTAAACCTTACTCTATTTATTACATAAGAAAGAATTTGACTCTGGTTGAGATTAATTATATAGTGACCGAGAAAGAATTCCTAGTAGTAGTGCATGCCATCAACAAGTTTTGACATTATATTACCGGGTATCAAGTAGTTGTACACGCAAACCACTCTACCATTCATTTTTTAATGAATAAGCCAATTACCAATGGTAGAATTACATCTTGGTTATTGTTGTTACAAGAATTTGATATCACAATCTTAGATAAACCAGGAAAAGATAATGTAGTAGTTGAATTTATTTCTAGGTTAACTATTGATGACAATTGCATTCCTACTAAGGATTCTTTTCCTGGTGAGTATCTCTTTTCTATTTCTTCCCACTCACCATGGTATGCAGATATAGCCAATTATCTTGTTGCAGGAAAGTTTCCACAATACCTATCCTCAAGAAAAAGAGAAAAATCATACAACAGAGTGCTACTTATTCCTAGATAGAGGGGAATCTCTATCACACTAGACCAAATTTTCAAATCAGACATTGTGTTAGAGAATATGAGATCTTTGACATCCTTAAGTCTTTTCACGAGGAACCTTGTGGAGGGAACTTCCCAGAGAAGCGAACATGATACAAAGTCCTCTCGACATGATATAATTGGCCAACAATATTTCAGGATGCTAAGAAGTTCGTGAAAGGGTGTGATAGCTACTAGAGGATTTTCAACCACTGCAACCAGATGAGATGTCGTTACAACCTCAAATAGTCTTAGAACCATTTGATAAATAGGCCTTGGATTTTGTGGGACTAATTAATCCTTCATATAGACAGAAGTCCTACATCTTGGTCTGCATCGACTATGTCACAAAATGGGTTGAGGCAAAAGCATTAACCAGAGCCACAAAGAAAGTTGTTGCAGACTTCCTATTTGAGGACATCTTTGTCCGTTTTTGGATACCCGGGGAGATAGTGGCAGATGGAGGGCCCTAATTTACATCTCACTTGATCCAAAAGTTGGTTGAAAATTAAAAATCCATCATAGAATCATGTCACCTTATCACCCACAAGCAAATGGCCAAGTGGAAAGCACCAACAAAGTCATTGAGGGGATTCTTACTAAGACTGTGGCTAGTCACCAAAGGAATTGGGCTGATAAGCTTCCAGAAGTGTTGTGGGAATATAGAACTACATGGAGGAATACTACGAGATTCTCACCATACGAGCTTGTATATGGTAAAAATCTCTTTTTCCCTATATAGTTCAAAATCAAGACATTGAGAACAGCATTTTAGGTAAATCTGGATCTGGCTACAATACAATGAATTGGAGGAGAAATGGTTGGCTACTATCTCGGAAATAGATATTATCCAGTAGCAGAAATCTAAGTGGCATGACAGGTTTATCATAAAGAAGAAATTTCATAAAGGAGATTGGGCTCTCTTACATGATTCGAGATTCAAAGACTTCAAGGGTAAGATTTACACCAAATGGCTAGGTCCCTATGAGGTAGATGTCGTCTTTGACAATGGGACTGTGAATTTGGTTAACATTGATAGTGTGAGGACACCATTGCTTGCTAATGGGCACCGTCTTCGGTTATATCATAAACTTGCTTCAAGGGATTCATTTGTTAACATTATCATGAATTTGGACCTTCAGATTATAGGAGCAGGGGAAAATCCCCCAATGCTACCAAAATTCTAATTTTTCAATAAGTGTAATTGCTGAAAACCAACCTCTGTTGGCGGTTGTTACACCTGCTAATATATATATATATATATATATAATATAATATATATATAAGATATAAAATAATTTGGTTGTGAAAACCTCTTTTTCGGGCACAGACAGACAATTTTTGTGACAGTTGAAAGCCATTATGTGGCTGTTGTTACAAACTTTCATTGAAATAGCATTTGTCATTTCAGGGATATCTTACAATAATGTTGTTACACCACTATTTTTAGTTCTTTGTGTTTATCTTCTGTGGAAACTAATAATACATTTCTGAAAAGAAATACACCAGTCATCTTGGTTGTTACATCTGTAACATCCAACGACTTCTAAAAAGTGATCCAAGTGAATTATCTATTGCGATATACATCATGCATCACCATGACTCCGGAGAAATTTCCATGACCGTGGGAATTAATTTCACGCACCTTGTCACTAATGTCTTCTCTCCACGTCATACCAGGTACGTCATGAAATGGTAATATCGTTGTCCTCTGTTTTTTAGTAACTATGACAATTTAATGTGATATCCTTTTTACAGTCGTCACACTTGAACCGGGGGGAGGATGAATTACATCATGAAAATACCTGTGAGTGTTAAAGTTGGAATTAAAGTATGATGATCCCGTAATCATTATCAGTTAATGATTGATCATGCCAAAAAAGGGAATTGTACCTCAGACCAAACCTTCTATAATTTAGCATTAATAAGGAAGTGACATTGTGTAGTACGAACCCTGATTTGAAATCCCTGTCTTTAACCCCACTTCGTCACCCTACCATTACCCACTACTGAAATGTTGTATCCTCATTTAGAACTCTCAGACAGAAGCGGAGGAGAATAGTTTGCAAAGCCAGAACAACTGAGCATTGTGCCAATTACTTCGGGATTTCTCAATGATAAGAAGAGAAGAGAACAACGTTGTAACATCATAGCAATGGGTGGGGTGGCAATTCGACATGAAACATAATCAACCGAGGCATTGGAAAATTGTCCTAAAGCATGCCGAATTTTCAAGGTTGCAAGTTGGTTTGAGTTTTTCCAAAGGGTGGAGGGATCAGATGGAGCAATTGCTATGGAATTTTCTAAGAATTTGAAAGGGTATCAAACGGAGGTCAGGGGATTATAGCTGGAAGTTATAGAGGAGGTAATTGCTCGTGTGATGGCATTGCCAAGAGAGGGCAAGAGGTGGTTCAACAGAAAAATCAATGACCCCTCTTTGAAGGAGGATTTTCTCCAAGGGGAAGAATGGCTGGAAAAGAAAGGAAGAGGAATTGACAGGTTTTCGCTTCCCCAGCCATGGGAAGATGTCACCCTTTACCTCATTAAGTATATCACTTGTGAGGGAAGGGAAACAATTGTATTTAATTATCACTTCCCATTGTTAAATCACCTCCGACATCAATAGATGATAAACCTCCCGTATTTTCTACTGGATAATATTAGACATATGGTTGCAGTTGTGAAGACAGTTGCACACATAGAGAATTGCATCACAAACCACGGTCTCATCAAGCTAATTGTGTTAGATGCCCTAAGTTACCAGGGCAAGAGTTGGGATGAATTCATGAGGAATAAAGCTAGGACTACCCGAAGGAAGCGAGCTGGTACTTCTGAGGAAGCTCCGGCAGAAACTGAGGAGCAACCCCAACCCTTGAAAGTAAGCGCTGGAACGAGACCCGTTGATAAGCCAATAGGTGATAAGTGGCCTAAGCAGAGTGTAAGGGTTAGTAGGAACCTAGAGTCCCCATTCACATCTGATAAGAACAAGGAGGCGACAAGGTAGGAAGATGAAGAGCAGGCTCGACCGAAGGGACTTCCATCACCAGGTAAGAACAAGACCCAATCCTTGATGCTTAAAATTAAAAGTTTAGAAAGAGAAAATGAAAAGTTAAAATAGTAGTTAGCAAAGGACAAGGTAGAAGCAAGGGCCTCGAGGTTAGATACTTTAGCTAAGGCTATAAATAGGGATAGGGAGAAAAATGTGTTGGGTTCTTTTTGCACAGCCTGTGCTAAAGAACTAGTAGCAGCAGGGTATAGAGTCTGTGCAATGGACACCTTTTCAAGGGAAACACAAATCGATTCTTGGGAAGTTGATGCACAAGAACCTGTTGAAGATGTTGCTGATACACAAGAACCAAAAGTTAAAACGAAGCATCCCATAGAGATTAACTTAGAAGATGATACACAGGAACCTTTGGATGACATTGTTGTTACAGAAGAACCAACAGTGGAAGAAGAAGCTAACCAAAGGGAAAAAGTAGAAGTTGAGGATGACACTGTTGTTACACAAGAACCAGTAGTGGAAGCAGAATCTAACCAAGGGGAAAAAAAGAAGTTGATATACAAGAACCTATGGACGACACTGTTGTTACACAAGAACCAGCAGTGGAAGCAGAAGCTAGCCAAGGGGAAATGATACACAAGAACCTGTGGATGACACTGTTGTTACACAAGAACCAGCAGTGGAAGTGGAACCTAATCAAGGAGAAAAAGAAGTTGTTACACAAGAACCCATTGATGACATCATTGTTACACAAGAACCAGTAGCCGAAATGGAGCAACTTCGCCTTTGGGAGGTTGTTACACCTTGATTTGTTAGTACATGTGAGAGAACACAGGGTCCTAATGAAGGATGTTGTTAGGAAACAATTTTGTTGATACAAGAATTACAAAAATGGAAACAGCATGCACTCTCTTTGCAAGAGGGAGCGATCTCACTCAAGGCACTTCAGAAAATGATGAAGTCACTCTAGGAGAAGTCGTTAAAGGAAGAATGGGTGAGAGAATGGGAAGATCAGATGAATAAAGAAGCTATGAAGAAGAAAGAGGAACAATTGCAGCTATTATAGCGGCAGGTTCTGGACCCAACAAACGATAGGAAAAATCTTTATGAGCTTACCTTGAACCTGTTAGGCTATAGGATGCCTTCTCCATCATATCCAGTTTTCCTATGGGAACTATATTATTTGTTTTAAGTAAAAACATTTTTTGAAAACAAACCATATAGGGGTTCTTCTACCTGCACTTTTCTAGAAATTTTTCGTGCTTGTGACTTTGATGAACAAAGCTTACTTTGTGAGTTGTTTTTACATAATATGATGTGTGAATATGTCAGTACAAAGATGGTTCCAACTATTTTCTCTTATATGGGGGATTTGCAGTTGCGAGCCTTCATTTCTTTTATGAGGGGTCAAATCGAATGGCACTTGGCCATGAAGTCGGCTGAAACTAATGAGGAAAAAGCAACATTTTGAATTAGGAAACAACCAGGAATGGTTTTTGAATTGAGATGTGAGTTCAAATTGTTCCTAAGTACCCCAGAAGTTAGGGAATAGTCAGCCACTTACAGAAAGAGGATTGTGGGGTTCTTCTTTAATCTTTATGCACAAATGAAAAGTTGAGCACTAACAGGGTACCTTGAGCGCACAGAAGCTAGTAGTGCTAGATAACAAGAAGGGAATCCTTTCGGGTTCCATAATTTTTTGGTTGTTGTTACACGAGTAGCAGAATATGCTCAGGTGGTGAAAACATTAGGAGCCTTTGGATTGGGCTCAGGTTTAGATATCATTTGATTTGGTTACCGGTGGAGGAGTACCAGTCACATTACCACTTTTGTGATTATGAAGAAGAGTCATGCCTGTGAGAGCTGATGGCTACTCAGAGATACAGGTTTGTTCATGAAGACATTGTTGGTGCTTATAATTTTATGGAATTTCATTGGAGATATAGTAGTGGCAACCAAGGTTTCGCATGAGGACATTTTTAGGTAAACTTGACTCAGGATAGAGTCAAAGTTGACCAGGTTAAACAGTGGTGGTTTTGGGGCACATGGTATTGTGCACCCATAGTATTTTGCCTGTGGTATTATATGTAATGGAGCTTATAAAAGGCTGGAAGGACTTCATTGTAATGTAATACCTGGAGGTGAGCAGTGAAGGCTCACTTGGTTGGATTGAGGGTTTTGGCCAATGCTAATGAGATCTTATTAGGTTGGTTTTTTTCCCCGGATTTGGGGTTTTCCCAAATAAACATTTTTGTTTATGTGTTTATGGTTGTTGCTGGTTATTTCTTATATTTATTCCTCTCAGTAATTATTTATGTTATGTTATAAATTTCCTAACAACTTTCTTAACAACTGGTATCAGAGCCAGATATTGGCTTCAAAGGGATTCTTTCATGCCAGGGGTTTATAGTGCTTGATGAGATCAATGTAGCCTTTTGACATATCTGGGTCTGGAAAATAATGGTGGAGAGAAGAAAATTTTTCATGGGCTTCGAAAATTGTTTGTTTTCTGCTACGTGAGGCCACCGGTGCTGGAATCTACGAGGTTCTTGTCGAGCTTGCAGTTGGAGTGGTTTGATAGAATTTTTTGAGCAAATCAAATTGAGAGAGGATGGACCAGAATAGTAGCATCAATAAACAAAAAAAAAAATAATGAAGTCAAAATTATTGCATGTAAATGGGCATACTACTGTAAGACCTAGTAAGGCATGTGTACCCTCGGTGATCACCAGTAAAATCTGGGTTAGGTGATAGGGGGATGTCGGGTTAACAATACCCCGGGTAAAAACTCTGAGGGGGGTAAGAGCTAGAGTGAGCGGGATTGTCTCACTTAGCAGGCTTGGCTGGAGTTAGTCAAGGAACCCCAAGTCAAGTTTAAGGGGGAAACTGTTAGGTAAACTTGACTCAGGATAGATTCAAAGTTGACTAGGTTAAACAGTGATGGTTTTGGGGCACATGGTATTGTGCACCCATAGTATTCTGTCTGTGGTATTATATGTAATGGAGCTTATAAAAGGCTGGAAGGACTTCATTGTAATGCAAGACCTGGAGGTGAGCGGTGAAGGCTCACTTGGTCGGATTAGCCAGGGTTTTAGCCAATGCTAATGAGATCTTATTAGGTTGCTTTTTTCCCTGGATTTGGGGTTTTCCTAGATAAGCATTTTTGTTTATGTGTTTATGGTTGTTGCTAATTATTTCTTATATTTATTCCTCTCAGTAATTATTTATGTTATGCAGTAAATTTCTTAACAGACATGCAATTGCTTCAGTGGGGGGGAGATTTTGGGTGTATTTTTTGTACCTATTTCCTATACTTTATTTCCCCTGTTTTTACCTTTTTCCCTCCAAACCAACAAAACTTTACATGTTAACCGCATTTTTCCTTATTATGAACAACATATTTTGCCATTTTTTCTAGATATAATGATGCAATATTCCTTTCTATGACTAACTGGGGTAAGCGTTGGATAAGTCTTTTGGATCCTTTCCTCTTTTTTACGTGTTGCCCACAAGAACAAGGTTATGGAATGAAAAGCCGCGTCAGTCGATCTAAGAGCAGGATGAAACAGGTTTTTGTTACACTCTGTGTGATGTTACCGACCTTGTTGTTACACCACGATGTTGTTACACAACATTGCTGTTACACCCCGGGTGTCGTTACAAGGTTGTTATCTAGTGTTGTTGTTACATCCCAAATCGTTACTTTACCGCAAGGTGCTGTTACACCATAACTATCAAAGTCGTGGGTACTATTCCATGCAACAACTATTGGAAGTTATGAATTGTCTGTTTAGAAAGTGACAGATCCAAGCGGTTATGATTTTAACTGATGTAATTGAATAGAATTCGTATTTAGGAACTGGTTATAACAATTTATATTTTTTTATCAGCATGAGAAACATGAGATTCTCGTGACTGATTTGTTCCTAGTTTTTGGGTATGTAATTTCTATAAGAGAAACTTAATCCCTTGGGCACGGGGGACGACATAGAGAGTATTGTTATTTTTGTCCTGTAACTTTTAATTATTCTTAATATAAAATACATTGTGGTGATGTTGTTGTTGTTGTTTCCAAGTTGAATTTTTAATTAATCTCGTGTTCATTCCTGCGCCCCTGCTAGGGAAGAAGGGCCCTCCTCTTTAGCAGGGACTGCAGTGGTAGAGTAGTTGTATATTATGGTTCCTTTCTTTTATTATTGTATGGTTTTCTGTTGTCATTGTATAATTTGTAGAATATATCTGCTTCAGTTCCATATTTATGATATGTTGTTACACATATTTGGTTAGCAGTATGGTAGTTAACCAGCTAGTGTAGTTATCAGTAAAGTGTGTGGCACACCTTTGCTATGGTAAATTTGAAGTGTAATTCCATTCCTGTAGAGTGTTTTTAATTTATGCATGAATATTAGTTTCTATAATTGATTTAGTGGAATTATTTACTATTTTCTATTTTCACTCTTGGTTGTAGTGTATCGGCACAGATGGTGCAGACTACATCGAAATAACAGACCTACCCTGGGTTGAAAATTAAATGGTTGCAGTCTTGGTCAATTAGGATTGATTAAAATAGCACTACAATACTCCTCTACCATGGCATCAACCCATACTAGTTTCTTCACTACTTCCTTGAATGAGGATGGCTTAATCTCTACACTCTCGCTCATCAGAGCCATGTAGTCAATGTACCAATATGGTGACCTCCTCTACCTGTGTTGTGATTTGGATGCTCCCACATTCTCTGTAGCATCATTAATCAATATGTCAGCTTCTCTGGTGCACTTCCTTCCATCTCTGGAAGTCTCTGCATGAGTGTGTGCTTCCACTCTCTTCTCTTGTGCATGTGGTTTCTCCACATCATCCTAAGGTTCTTCCTTTGGAGTTAAAATCTCCTCGTCTCCATGCACCTGAAGATCCCTCTCAAGGGAACATCTCATGGACTTCTCTTCATCGAACTTCACATCTCTACAAACCACTTTCATCCTGTGAGATGGAAGGTACACCCGATAGTTGTGCGGTGTATCAGTCTACTCCAAAAATATGCCCAACTTAGATGTTGGCTCTAGATTTTTCCTTGCATATTTGGAAACATGACGGTAAACTAATGAACCAAAGATATTGAAGTGTGCCACACCTAGTTTCTTACCTGAAAAACCTTCTTCTGGTGTACTCATCCTGAGAATATGATGAGGACTCATGTTTTGCGCATATACAGTTGTGTTGCATGCTTCAGCCCACAAGTGCAACGATAGTCCCTGATCATGTAACATTGCCCGTGCAAATACCACAATACTTATCTTCTTCCTTTCATCCAACCCATTATTTTGTGGGTTATGGGGTGTTATTAACTCCCGTCGAAAGCCTTATGATGCACAAAATTTCTTGAATTCATTTGACACATATTCTCCAATGTTATCACTCCTAAGAGCCTTCACTTTCCTCCTAGTGTCTTTCTCAACAAGTGCTTTAAATTCAACAAATTTAGAGAATGTTTGATCTTTCTTAAGCATGAATAAAATCCAACACTTACATGAGAAATCATCTACAAATATTACATAATACATGTGCTTGGCCATGGAGGATGTCGAGAATAGTCCACACACATTTAAGTGAACTCTTTCAAGGATAACTTGCACTCGACTGTCCCTATCATGAAAGGTGGATTTGGTGTACTTCCCTAATGTACACCCTTTGCATGTATCACTCTACTTTAGTGTACCCTTGGGAATTCCTATAGAAATATGTTGCATGATATTCAAAGCTTTGTAGTGCAAGCGACTCGATATTCTATGCCACAATTCACCGATATCTTGGATCTGCACCCTCCCTTCTTTTGTGCTCAAAGCAGCACAATCTTCTACATCAAATTTGTAGAGGTTCTTCACCCGAACCCCAATTTGCTTCACTTGTCTTGAGGATATGTGACGAAAGAAATCCTTTCCTTTGCTAAATTTCACATCGTAGCCACGGTCCTCCAACATAGCAACTAAAACCAAATTATTCTTCATATCTGAAACATACATGACATATTTTAATGAAAGAGGGGAACCATAATCCATCTGAAAAGTAACAGTATCAATGTTAGTCACGCTATACCTTCCATCATCTCTCATTTCAATGTGCATCTAGAGATCCTTCTCCTCCAAGTCACTGAATAATTCTTTGTTATTGTTCATACGGAATGAGGCCCCACTATCTAAATACCACACATTACCCATCACTAATGTCAACATGCAAGAAATGAGGGTGAAATACAACTCGAATTGTGAAGCAAGAGCTTCACCTGCCACTCCTCTTGAGAGCTTCTTGTCAGCCTTCTTGTGCGGACACTTCATGGCATAGTGTCCCAGCTCATGACAGTGAAAACATTTAATCTTCAATAAGTCCTTCTTCTCACTACCCTAACTGGAACCTTATTTGGAATGGGATGACTTCCCTTTCCCTTTCTTTTCCTTTCTATCCAAGGCACGATTCTTCGCATCATCATGCTTGGATGAGGATCCATATTTGGTGTTCTGCCAAATCTCTTCTTGTACCAAGTCAGACCATAAACACTCCCACTCTGGTGGCTTCTCCCTCCCATTTGCCAAATCCTGGTAGTTGTGCCAGCTATTAGGAAGTCCTAGAAATGATAGGTTGACCAGATTGTCTTCAAAAATGGTAACACCAACACTTCCAATCTCATCCCAACATTGGGTGAAATTGGCCATGTACTTTGGTATTATGTCGCCCTTCTCCATCTTGATTTTTCCTAGCTTGTCCTTTAGTGCCAGCTTTATGTGGTCATTGATGTTCTGAAACAGGTCTATCAAGGCTTTTCACATTACATATGGAGTCTCCTTCCTGTGGAGGTTCGAGATAATATGATCTCGAACTCCTTCTAGTATGATCCTTCTCGCCTTTGCAACACATTTCTTCCACTCTGCCATATCTTGAACATCTATTGTTGGAGGCTTAAAATTTTAGCTCGTTGTCTTCCAACACTGCCTCCATCTTGTCCTTCCAAGCAATATCATTTGAACTACCCTTAAGGGAATATTCTATTCTCAATCTGTAGAATGGCATCCTGCTAGCTCTAAAGAATGATACTGCAAATTTGATTTCACCTACAAAATACAAACTCGTATTCTCCTCTTTTGGAGTGATTCCTTCTCTGATACCATGTAGAAATTCCTTGTAGATTTAAATTTCTAATTGTAATTTACTAAAACAATAGAATTGAATCTACTCTACTCATCAGCGGAAACAATTAAATGATTGTAAAATCATGAAGCATGCAAGAGAAAGAATTCAATCAACACATTACACAATTATTTATTGGGGAAAGCCACAGCTAAAAATCCCTTCTATCTATATATTGTATTAGTCAAAAAATATGAGAATATTACAATGTTTTTCTCTGTCTTACTACTTCCTAGACAAGCCTAGGCCAATACTTAACCAATTTTTTGCTTGCCCAAGTCCCTATTTCCTTGTGATTTTTCCTTGGTAATTATACCCTATTAATTAGGGAAATTCCTCAATTGGAATTGTGTAATCCTCATAGGCCTTCCTTTGACTACATGCACCACCTATACAATTTTGATGATTATACAACTGATAGTGAATTTTCCCTAAAATCTAATCTCAATTGGGTAACTCTCAGATCTGACATGAATGAGTGATTCATCAATTAAATGGTTGAACACATGACATAACACACCATTATTTGAACTCCTACTAGTCCCTCCATCAGTTGGAACTAGTTTAATTAACTTTAACTCGGTTAAACTGAATTAAATAATGACAACTCAAAATAAACTCAACCAGGGCTCCTATAAAGTAGGGGACACCCTACATTACTCAGATTAGACCCTCAACTTGAATTAACTGAGCCAACTAAGACAAAATTAAATTATGATTTTCTTGTTTCATTTTCAACATCTTGAGCTCACTGTTATCTGGAACATATATCTTGTCCCTAAATTTGACCAAGCCATCGTCTATGAGATGATAGTCCAAATCCTGATCACATGTACCTTGTTGTAACTTGTGCATAATATCCAAATACTTGTCATCCTATTGTTTGTTGCAAGATCTGATCCTATAAATTTGTCCCATAAGAGCTCATAGTTGTTACGTGATTTACCTATATCCGCCTTCTAAGAACATATGTGAGCCTATTCTCGTTACCTTTAATTTACCTAATCTCAAAGTTGAACTCACTCATTGTGGCCAACCATCTAGCTTGCTTGGAATTTAGATTCAATTATTCAAATAGATACCTCAATCCACTATGATCACTCATCAAGATGAACTGTCTGCCCAGAAGATAGTGCCACCACATCTTCAAAGCATGGATGATCGTTGCCAACTTAAGGTCATGTGACGGATAATTCTACTTTTTCTCATTCAATTTCCTTGATTCATAGCATACTACTTGTCCTTCCTACATAAGGACTCCACCAAGTCCTCCCTTGCAAGCATATGTACATACCACAAATTCTTTGTAGGGATCTACAATATTTAACACTGGAGCATTTGGAAAAAATTGCTTTAACTTCTCAAAAATGGTTTCACATTCCTCTGTGCATTCAAATTTCCTACCTTTCCTTTGCAACGACGTAAGAGGATAAGCAATCTATGATAAGTTCTTGATGAACATCCTGTAATAACTTGCTAACCCATGAATTATCTTACCTCATCCACATTTCTAGGAGCTTCCCATTCCATGATAGCCCTTATTTTCTCTAGATCCATTGTTATTTCTTCCTTGGAGACCACATGCCCCAATTAATGTATCTCTATCTGAAAGAAACTACATTTGCTAAGCTTAACATACAACTGATGCTCTCTCAGCAATCTCAATACTACTACTAAATGTTCAGCATGTTCTTCGTCATTCTTAGAATATACCAATATATCATCAATGAATACTATAACAAACTTGTTCAAATAAGGACACAATACAATATTCCATCAAGCACATAAAAGTAGTTGGAGCATTAGTCAAACCAAATGGAACTACACAAACTCATAATGCCCATACCTAGTCTAGAAAAAGTCTTGTAGATGTCCTCTTCTTTAATGTGTACCTGATAACATCCTATTCTCATATCAATCTTTGAGAGCATTGATGCTCCCTTCAACTAATCAAACAAGTCATCAATCCTCGACAATGGATACCTATTCTTGATGGTCACTTTATTCAACTGCCTGTAATCAATGTATAAACTAAGAGTACCATCCTTATTCTTCACAAATAGTACCAGTACACCCCAAGTTGATACACTTGGCCTAATATATCCCTTGTCAAGCATTTCCTTCCATTGAAACTTTAGATCCACGAACTCTAGTGGGCTCATCCTGTAAGTTTCCTTTGATGTTGGTGTTGCCACTGGTACCAACACAATAGAAAAGTATACTTCCCTACGAGGCAGAAACTCTTAAATCTCTGCCGGAAACACATCCTAAAATTGTTGTATAACTAGGTACCTACTCAAGACATTTGCATCCTCAACTACCTTACCTTTTCCACTAAAAATATGCATTGTGAATAACACACACATTTTCCTATGACTGCACTTCTCCTGCATAGATGTCACCATTCTAACTGATGTTGCTTTCTTCTTACCCTACAAGATTCTTTGCTCCCCATTGCCATACAGGCACTCAATATCCTTTTCATAACAATCCACCTTGGTCCTATGAAGATACAACTATTCCATTCCCAACAACATACTATATGATCACAATGGAAATATGTTCAAAAGTGCTGAGGTAGGAATACCATTCAACTCCAATGCACAAGCTCTTACCAAGTGATGAACTCTCTTCCTTGTACATGTAACCAACTACACTACCAATATTTTGCATGAACTTCTTTATTCAAACCACACTTATCCACCATGTCAGGACTAACATAACTATAATTATATCTAGGTTCAATCAAAATTAAACAACTTGATCAACAATATTACCATCCATATCGATAATAGATGCCTAGTGGTCTGCCTGTTGTTATCCAATGCTACATAGATCCATGGAATACTTTGTCCAACATACCCCACTGTTTGTGCCTCCTCACATTGTAGATATGTGGTCTACCACCCTAATGTTGTGGAAAATCTCTCCTGC
Organism: Pinus taeda; assembly: GCA_000404065.3. NCBI lineage: Eukaryota > Viridiplantae > Streptophyta > Pinopsida > Pinales > Pinaceae > Pinus > Pinus taeda. The sequence continues at coordinate 78,640 of APFE031269292.1, forward strand.
AATGCTCTCCTCCACAAGTCCAACACTACAAGGGCTTCCAACCATCGTCATTGTTCTTCTCCTCAGATTGAAATCCCTGTCCTCTATCAGATGCATTGAACTTCTTATGTGAGGTTTCATTCTCTTTGTTACTTGTACCTTGAGGTATTGTTCGCGTCTTGTCTCATTTTTCTTCCAATCTAGCTTAGTCTCAGATTTGTGCTTTGATTGCTCAAAACAATTCTTTAACTTCCAGATGGCCTCCTCCAATGATCTAGGCTCATCAAAATCAATCATGTCCTTGAATGTTACCAGAAATCCACTAATGAATCTATGGATATTGGCTTTCTCCTCCTTAAGGTAAGGCACATATCTCAATAAATCCAAGAATCTACTAGTGTACAACTCATCGGTCATAGATCCCATCTTCAGATCATATAATTATTTTTCCCTATCATCATAGTATCTCTCTGATAGATACTTCTTCCTGAATAGTCTCTCGAACTCCTCCAAGTCAAGTCCTCTTCATAAATACCTTTGACATTATTTACATCTTCCCACCAGATATTTGCTTTACCTTTAAGATTGAATGCCAATATTTTGGCCTTCATCATTTCTAAGTAATCATGCAATTTAAAGAACTTATTCATACCAAGAAACCATGCTTCTCCATCCTCTAACTTATTCATTTCCCCATTGAATTTCAGTGACTTTTCTTTCTTGAACTCATTCGGAAAATATCTCCTATCACTCCTCCTGTAAGGATGATAACAATGACGATCATAGTGTCTGTCAGAACTAGAACTAGAATAGTATTTATTTCCATCACCTCTCCTATTTGGAGTATCCAATATCCTGCCATCTCTAACCATGTCATCTCTATCTGACTTGTGCTCATCATGAGACCTATAGCCATATGCCCCATTAGTTTTGTCCTCCTGCCCATGGCTGATCCGAAGTGGTCCTTGTCTCCGCAATTCTGACAAATTTTGAAGGATTACTGCATTAACTTCTGCGTGTTTCTCTTGTGCCTGAATGGTTATGTCATTATCTACCTTGCAACTCCTTATTTTTACTTTCAAACTTCTCAATGTGTTTTCTAAGTCATAAGAATTCCCAACACCACGTTGCTCATCTGATCCATAGGGAAAGTCTCGTGAACTTAGTCTACCATCTTGCTAGTCATCTTTGATATTTTCTTCCTGCAAGGTATATTATGTCACAAACAAATGTACCTCAATGTAGTTCGGGGAGGATATCTCGTCTGCAAGACCAACCAGATTAGCACAATACATATATAAACATAATCATATCCACATTTAATCATCATTTCAACCATTATCCAGTCACAATTTCATTACCATGCCAACCACAAACCATGACCTCATGCAAGACAACTACAACCATGTCAATATATGCACAACAATATATAAGCACTTATGTGCATAACCAATTCATAACCGATATACACTTATGACGACCACATCAAACAGATCACCATCAACTTTGACATGGTGACACCACTGCAACCATGACCAACACCATGCATACACAGTAAGTACAAACACCACAAGCATAGAGAACACATATGCAACTGACATGAATGCATGACCAACGCAAACTTCCCATCTAGTCCAAGGGGTGAACCATGCTCTAATACCACTCTGAAACCACCACCTCCCATATTTACCCAAGTTAACCAGATTGATGGGGTAAACAAGTGACAAGAGGCTAATATGATCTAATTGAACTGCCCATGTACAGTTAAGGAAGTGGAACCAACAAAACACAACCAATTTGACCTTCTACACATGTTACAGAAACTTCAGGAGCCAACCAACCCTTCCAAGTGAACAACCCTTGAGGTAGCTTGACATTTTACTAAACTAGAGCCTCATTCACTCCATGATAGGGGAATTCATGCGACTGGGACCGTCCAATCACTCTCATAGCACAGGCATGCTAGCAACTAGGACTTTTCTAGTTAGTTCTAAGCCTACGACCACGGATTTTGTGCCACTTTTTTAGGGCCAGGACTCAGGCCACTGCCCAGAACTCCATGAAACTTATAGAAATGAAAAATAACATAGGAACAATGATACTAATATAAATACTTTAACAAATACTTGAATAGACCCCTACTAGCCATGACATACACTTCGTCAAACATGTCACAAATATGCATTCTACAGGTAATAACAACATATCTAAGCATATGGGTTTCATACTTGTCTGAGAATCCCTAAGAAGCATTGATGCCTTATCACAATAGATGCATTATCATCCGTTAGGTCATATATTCATTGTACACTCATTTAATAATCAAAACATGATGAGATCGATACATCATCACTGTCAAAAAACATGCTCATAACCACCTCATAACCAGAATATTATTAGGACCTCATATTGTCTCTTTTTTACTACACATTTTGCTATGATGTCATCCTTTTCAACCTATATTTAAAGTCCTTGTTATCGTTTTAACCCAATTATTCCAAAGGTACACAATGTTTCTTCTCATCACTATACGTTTAATTATTTTACATATAATTACGCTATCTTCATAGTTAATCATGGAATTGTTAGTTGCTGAACAGTTAAAGAATGATGTGCAATCCACGTTGCTGAAACTACCTGGAGTTTGCAAGACTATTTTTGCAGTTGCTGAAACAGTAAGAATGGCACGCAAATCTCGTGGCTGAAACAGTTGTGATTTGCATTCCAGATTTGATAACAACAAAGGAAGACCACTGGAGCTGCTACACTGGATGTAACGATCATGATCCAAAGATAGCATTACTGTAACAGCATCTTGTTGATGGGAAAATGATTTCCCTATTTTTGTATATTGGGTTAAAATAGAATTTACAATGTAATCGGTTGTAATAGATTTCTCCTCTTTAAAAAGAGGAGACATCTACATTAGGAGGGGATGAACAGACTGCGGGAAAGGCTTAGTTGAAGGAACATGACTGAAATCCTTTTTGTAATATGACATATTGATGGATGAATAAAGTTTTGTTCTGAACATCTTATTCTAGTTCTTGTCTCCTGTGGAATCTTGTGAGAAGGACAGGGCCCACCTTCATCACAAGATTCACCCATTATATTACTGCAGTGTGTTAAGTGTGTCTTTTATCCATGCCTTGTTAACAGTACTGTTACTGAATGTTGTTTACACATCCTTTGTTGAAACTCTGTTTTCTCTCCAATTGATTGGTGTATTGTTTAAGTTTATCTCTAGTTAATTTATGAGTGTTTCATTAGTGATTGAGTTTACAGAGTAAGTTGGCAAGCTCGATAATCAGAAACAGGTGTTGAAGATTCCCACTCTGGGAATAGGGTCTTGTTCTCTGTTACAGCCTAGCCCCTGCTTTCCCTTGCAGATTGATTCTCTTCATTAGATTACTCTTTGAATGAATTTAAGCATTTTCTGGTAGCTGTCTGCAATAGAGTATTTTTGTTGTAACACAGAGTGGAGTTTCAAATTGTTTGAACAAGGTGTAAAAAGTTCTCACTACAATTTTTATTGCTTTTAAGATTGAGTACATAAAGTACGTAGTTTCCTTTGAAATAATCAGACTTCCCTGGGTTGACAATTTATGTAGCACTTGGTTGTTTGGAATTAATAAGCGATTAAAGTGACCAACACATATAACCAAGAGAAATAACAAGGATGCAACAGCCATGAATACTACATATAAACAAGTATGTTTACCCTTCAAATACAAGAGGAAAGAAGCTCTTATTAACATACGCAAAATGAAACCAGGTCTGGGACTTCCATGCATCAACCGACCATAGATTGGTTGAACCAAATCTTTCTTTCAACTAATCACCCTTGTTCCATATTCCAAGAATGAATGTGGGAACTCATGGAACACATCCAACAAAACCAAAGCAAGGCTTCTAGAGGCCAAAGAACCTCAACCCTTAACCAGTGATTCCACCTCACAGTCGTACATCACTAACCATCACTAGATTGGTCTCTACCCAAGTTGTCTAGGGCTCCAGAGCATTTGCTCCAACCAAGGCTTCCAGGACTAGTAACTCAACCCACAGTTGTTGTTAGGCTTCCATAGTGTTTGTACAACTAGGGCTTCGAGGACTAGTAACTCAACCCACCAAGGGCTTCCAGATTATTTTTCCAACCAAGACTTCTAGGACTAGTAACTCAACCCAAACTATTATAGCGCTTCTAAAGCTTTTGTCCAATCAAGGTTTTCAGGAACTGGTAACTCAACCCACAGCCATAAGGAACATGAGAACCAACCAAAAAACTAAAGGAAAGACACCCACAACACCATGGTTATCCAGGAATGGAAAGGCTAGTAAAATCCACTATTAATCTCTGCAAATCCTCCATGCCAACGACAGATCATAACCAAGAAACCACATGCATATGCCATGCATGCCAAAACTAGCAAGGAGACCATACATGCAACTCAGTACCTGCAAGAAAAACTCATTGTACTTGCTGATCCTAGTGCCCTATTGTGCTTTCCTGCTCTTCCTTTGTCTTCTTACTCCAAATCCCAAGCATGCCACACTCCTCCAATATTTCTCCAAGAAACTCTAAGTGTCCAAGAGTATGAGAGAGAGAGAGTAAAATAGAGGGCTCCAGGCTAAAACTAACAAAAAATTATGAACTAATCCTCATAAGCTTTTTTATTAATGAGGACTCTATTTTCTTCCATTTTCCATTCTTTTCCTTCATTTTCCTCCTCACATGCAACCTGCGACCTTTCACCTTCCTTTCCTCCTAATTTCCATTATTTTCATAAATAAAATGTTAATTAATGTCACTTTTCCTTTCCAAAGCCTTTTCCATTTCCTTTGCCAATTCCATATCCATTAATTAATAATAAGTGATCCCCGTCACTATGTTTTTCCCAACATTTAGCTTGGAATACGCACCCCATGACCAAGGTCTTATTTTTCATTTATTAACTTTTATTACATGGATTTTTTACGAGGGTTGTTACAGGGGATTGAAAAAATAGTGGATTTTAGGAATTCTCTATCTAGGAAATATTTATGGGATGTCCTCTCTTGGAATAGCTTATTGAAAAAAATTGTCGATGTCAAATATATTGTACCCAAGTCTATTTAGATTTAGATCCATTCATGCCACAAGATATCTCCAAATGTTTTTGACGAATGGAGATCTATCTCTTAAGTTGAAACCATCTGGCATGGTGGGTCAAATTTAGTACCATAGTGTGCATTGGTAAGTATGCAATTGCAGGATGCAATCAGTATAATCTTTTTCCTACTGAGATAGTTTGTTTTCTTCAAGTGAGGGGAATATGCACACTCAATAAAATTGTTCGAGGTAATGCTACCACAAATTTGCAAAAAGAGTGGTTATCAGCAATAGATTGAGTCTTAATATTACTTGGAATCATTCTTGGTATTAATTTATACAACAATTCAACTCTACACATATAAATATTTGGGAAGGTGAGGATGAGCTAGTGTGGGTGTACAACTCTGCTACGGATTAATACACAGTTATGTTGGGTTACCTTTCTTTATAGGAGATTGACTAATATTATAATGCTTAGTCATATAAAAAGCTTTAGAAGTCCAAATATCCACTAAAAATTATACTATTATTTTGGTGGATTTTAAAAGTTGGATTCTAACTTGGACTAGAATGTAAAAAAGGGGTTTCTTGGGTCCAGGAATTTGTGTCCTTTGTCATGCTGCCAATTAATATTCATTCCATTTATTTTTTCATCTCTCCCACATTTCTACTTATGTATACAAGTTTTGAAATGGGTGGAATCACATATTAATAGCTCTAGTCTATTAATATTATGAACTGACAAAAAGTTATGAACTGATCCTCATAAGCTTTTTTATTATTGAGGCCTCTATTTTCTTCGATTTTCCATTATTTTCCTTCATTTTCCTCCTCACATCCAACCTGTGACCTTTCACCTCCTTTTTTCCTAATTTCCATTATTTTCATAAATAAAATGCCAAATAATATCACTTTTCCTTTCCAAAGCCTTTGTCATTGACTTCGCCAATTTCCATAGCCATTAATTAATAATAAGTGATCCCCGTCACTATGTTTTGCCCAACATTCAGCTTGGAATATGTGTCCCCTCACCAAGGTCTTATTTTGCCTTTATTAACTTTTATTACATGGATTTGTTACGAGGGTTGTTACAGGGGATTAAAAAAATAGTGGAAATTAGGAATTCTCTATCTAGGAAATATTTATGGGATTTCCTCTCTTGGAATAACTTATTGAGAAAAATTAATGATGTCAAATGTATTGTATCCAAGTCTATTTAGAGTTAGATCCATTCATGCCACAAGATATCTCCAAATGTTTTTCACCAATGGAGATCTATCTCTTAAGTTGAAACCATCTGGCATGGTGAGTCAAATTTAGTACCATAGTGCGCATTGGTAAGTATGCGATTGCAGGATGCAATCAAGATAATCTTTTTCCTAGTGAGATGGCTTTCTTCAAGAGAGGGGAATGTGCACACTCAATAAAATAGTTTGAGGTAATGCTACCATGAATTTGCAAAAGGAGTGGTTATCAGTGATAGATTGAGTCTTGATATTACTTGGAATCATTATTGGTATTTATTTATACAGCAACTCAACTCTACACATAAATATTTGAGAAGGTGAGGATGAGCTAGTGTGGGCGTACAACTCTGCTACAGCTCAATATACAGTGATATTGGTTTACCTTTATTTGTAGGAGATTGACCAAAATTATAATGCTTAGTCGTATGAAAAACTTTAGAAGTCCAAATATCCACTAAAAAGTATACTATTATTTTGGTGGATTTTAAAAAATTGGATTCTAACTTGGAATAGAATGTAAAAAAGAGGTTTCTCATGCTGCTAATTAATATTCATGGCATTTATTTGTTCATCTCTCCCACATTTCTCCTTATGTAGACAAATTTTGCAATGGGTGGAATCACATATGACATATTTATAGCTCTAGTCTATGGGAGAAAGAAGTTTTTCTTTTTTTCTTTTTTTCTTTTTGTTTTTAATCCGAAGAAAAATCCATAATATTTTATTAAAAATAAAATCTATTATATCTTATTGGTTGTGTGTCGTGTGTGTGTGTGTGTGTTGTGTGTGTGTGTGTGTGTGTGTGTGTGCATTGCATATTCCAAATTATGCCTTTAAGAAGGCCAAAAAGAGAAAAACGGTTGCTTGAGAAATTCATCCCATCATCGTCACCTAATAGATTATACATCATCAAATAAACGATAAAAAAGAAACAAGACATGAAAATTGTCCCAAAGTCTATCAGCGTAAAACTGTGTGCTTCATACTGTAGCATAAAAGAAAAAGAAGGGACTATGATATGATCAGAGGTTTTCGTCGATGGTTATTATGTTGAGACGAAGGAAGGGTGCAGGAAGTGCCTTTCATGCCCATTCACTGATTTTGTGACCAACCACTGCCCTAGAATTTGTCAAGTAGTTTATTGGTGAAGTTGACTACTAAAGAATGCTACAAAATATGCTTGGATAAACCATCTTTGAAGAAATATCAAGAACTACCATTGATAGTGGCCTAGGGTATGTGGTTGATGGACAATAGAACATTGTATGAAGACAAGTACACCCCTCCATATTTGGTGGCTATTCAATTGTTTTCATGTATTTTTCCTCATATTGATTCCTTCATCCTCTCAATCCAGTACATTCCCGACACCCATGTCATGAATCGATTATGTCCATGGGGTTATTTTGGCGAGGTCAACTAGGAGGAGGGTCAGTGTCGTAGCCTTGGGTTTTCTTTATTCCTCATAGAAAGTCATTACTTTGTTGGTAAGGTCAACATTAAGGATGGCACAAACATGGCTGAGCTAAAAGCTTTATATGCACTTTAAAAATTGTTAGTTCAAGGAATATTTGTTTCCTTCAAGTCTTAAAGGATTCTAAGCTAGTCATAAATCAGATTAAAAGTAGATATGAGATCCAAAATTTAGGCCTTACACATAGCCTAGCTAGTGTAAGAGATTGTGGGCTTATTTCTGGAAATTTCTCTTTCATATTTATAAAGAACATAATGTTTTGGTGGACTCACTTTTAAAGGAGGCACTTCTTCTTTCTTCCATTACAGACATTCTAGAAGAATTCGATGACAACACTCTTATATCTTGACAAATAATAAATTTTGATTACTGTTTTTCAATATTTTGGTTTATGTCATAGGAACTTTTTGGACCCTCGTAAGGATAGTATGTATTTAGTTTACAGTGGAATAGATATATGTATTTGAATCTCTTATCAAAGTTTCTTTATATCTCTATCATATGGACAAGTAGTGCTGGGGAAGATTATCTTTTGAATATGATGAGGTCAATCCACCTGTGGAATGTACTTTCAATTCTATACTAGAAAGATTAATTTTTGGAAAGAAAGAAAAAAATAATAATCATGTGTGTGCCATATATTTATAAAGTTGACATTGAAATATACTACTATAACTATATAAATTAAGTGGGTGGTATTTATAAGCATCAAAAATACTTATTTCATCATACATCTCAAATTGTCAAAAAAAAATCATAAAATAACTAAAATCTGTAAATAGGCTTTGTTACAATATCATGGCTTATCAATACCACATGCCCAAAAAAACATAACTCATTTCATTAGACACTTGTTCATATGATATTATTTAATTAATGATTTAAATTAAAAAGGGAAAAAAAAAACAGAACCACTTTACAATTAAATCTCAACCCTCGATTTGTGTATAATATTCAGAATATTCTATGAATGTGAAATCCTTACCATCCACCTAATAATTATTGATAAATAAATTAAAATTCTGAAAACTCTACTCCAAAGAGGCATGGCTATATAACATGGACATTGAAATAATAAAGCTGAATATTGAAATATTTACTTAACATACACATTGAAATATTTTATGTCGTGACCTACATTGTAATATATATATATATATTATAATATATATTACAATGTGTCACAAATAAAATATTTCAATGTGTTGTTAAGTAAATATTCAATATCAGCTGTATATATTTCAATGTCCATGTTATATATTTCAATGTTCTGTTAAACTCTTCTCTCTCTTATCTCTCTCTCTCTCTCTCTCTCTCTCTTCATATATATATATATTATATATATTTATATATATATTATATCACTCCATCATGCTCTGAAGTAGAAACACTTCAGTTGGGTTTATCTCAAGTGGTTGGGAGGAATGATTGGGACCCTCCCAACTCAAGTTTAACTCCCACAAGTAGCATGATGATATTTGATATAATGGCCATGAGCCTATGGTGTTAATTTTTTTAATTTTAGCTTATGGAGATGTAGATGAAGTAAGTGTTTTGATGTTTATCATGGATTGATACTTATCAACGTTTACCAACCATTTAATTTATATGGATGTGCTAGTTAGTATTTTATTTTTTTAAATGCCATTTGTCAACACCATGTTGAGCATGGGAGGAATTACACATCTCCCACATTGAACCATAGAAAGTGTCATTCACTACAATTAAATATTTCAAAACAATGATATCAAATATCAAATATTAGTATTGCACAATCTTATTAGAGTAGGGATAATTGAGGGTGTTGAACCTAATTTTTTAAATGTAAGTATCAAACTCCATACATCTCTCAGATTATAGATTTTATTAATTTTTTTTAGATACCAACTCTCACATTCCATACTCCTCAGATGGGGCGCTCGATAGGTGACAAGTGGGGGGGCATATTGCTGCCATCACACCATGCATTCATGGGTGAGAACATGGTAATGTGTCCCCTCCCCCCCACCTTTCCCCACAAATTTATGATACAACATCCATGAAACTAACATAACAAACCTTATCGATTTATGATCTTATGATGGCAATTACAACAACTTTTGGTGCCTATTTAATGCATGCATTTAGGTAGATATTTGTCATATATATGGTGTGAATTCATGGAGGTTTATGATTTTCAAATGCTCTAGTCTTCGTTGGCTTTCCCATGTTTCTTCGTGACTTCACATGGATGTTGGCATTCAAGCAGCGAGGTGGTTTCATTCGGCATAAGGGAAGGTAGTATTTGCATATCCAAGGTACTATGTGAGGAGAATTATTACTTCTCATGGCTCCGATTGGCAAGTGATCTCTCCATATTTCTATTTATACTTCATGGCTTTAGGATTTTCTCTCCATAATCTGCTTTGTTCCTCATCGCTTTCTCCACATATTCTTGCTTTTTCTGGCTTCTCTTTAGTCAGCTATTATCTTTGAATGCACTTATATTTCTCTTCTCCTTTGCCTCTATCCAATTTCAATCACCTCCCTAGTCTTTTCTTCTAGACTCCATGGCTTCCTCCACCCCTGTCAAGGTCTTTCAACTTATAGTCCCTTGTTCTTTCCCCCTCCTGTGCTTAGCCTAGTCTCGACCATCCCATTAACCTCTTAGTAAGTGGATTCTTTCTTGGTTTAAGCACTTTGTCTTTGTGTCACTCCTAGTTCCAATGCCACGACAAAGGGCATGTAACTATTAGGGGACTACTTACTTTCTTGAACAAGATGGCAATTGCACCCAACATAGGGCAAAGAGCTCTACCCAGCACTATCGCGAGCACACTGATTAGTCATTTCAAGCGGAAATTGAACAAGTGGAACGAGAAATAATAGGGTAGCAATGTTGCTTAATTGACTCGAAGGTTATGGCATACATAGGTGACTCGGTGCCCAATACAAGCCATACTCATGGAAGATATGCACTATAGACATCTGCATGCACTTCAAGATTTTACTCGGTCGCGTTCTATTGAGTCGAAATGAGGCATAAGAACAAATCTTCCTAACGTTGACTTAATTGCATATCACAATGCAAACCATGGATGAAAGGCTAGGGCACATGGAAGTTCACTTTTGACAACTCTTATGGTAATAGCAAGGAGCTCATTGGCCAAAAAAACATAAACAAATTGTTTATATAAATACTCATAAAACTTTGGTTGTGATCTAATGATAAACCAACATTTTTATTTACGTTATTTATACATAATATCCATACATCTCTCATTTTCAAAATAACAACAATTAATTATTTAATTACATACATCTCCCTCATTCATAAATAATATAACAATTATTAAAATCTCTCATTTTCAAAATAACAACAATTAATTATTTAATTACATACATCTCTCTCATTCATAAATAATAACAATCATTCATAAATAATAATAATTATTAAAATATTAATATCCATACATCTCTCATTTTCAAAATAACAACAATTAATTATTAAAATATATGAAATATTGACTCAACAATTAATTATTAAAATATATAAAATATTGACTTGATATTTGTATATCTTTCTATTTTCAAAATAATAACAATTAATTTATTAAAATATTAATGTCCATATCTCCCTCATTTTCAAAATAATAACAATTAATTTATTAAAATATTAATGTCCATATCTCCCTCGTTTTCAAAATTACAACGATTAATTATTATTAAAATACTAATGTCCATACATCTCTCATTTTCAAAATAACAACTATGATAACAATTAATTATCAAAATAACAACAATTAATTATAATAACGATT
>APFE031269295.1:1892-12984 GCA_000404065.3 Pinus taeda
AGCGAAGGCGCGTATACACGCAGGTTCAGTAAAGTCATAACGCGTATACGCAGGTTGTCCCATACGCAGATGCGTATGCACACAGGTTTCAGGCTGTTGAAGTAGCGTATATGCTTTAAACTGTGATCTAGCTGCCTCTGTTTATAGTTGTTGTGTTCTAGGTTCTGTTTCTGTTGTGTAGTTTCTGGTACTGTGTTTTGGGTACAGCTGTCAGAGAAGTATCTACTTGATCTAATTGGTGAAAAGGAGATTGGTTGATGGAGAAATGCTTGATGATTGATTGATGTTAATGGATCCAGTCTGAAAATTTATGAAACGTGGTCCCTGGAAGAAAGAGAAGGTTGTGGCCTTCTGTAGGCCAGCACCTACGTACTAGTATCTTGGCTAGTGCAAGAGCTAAAGGGGGTTGTAGCTCCCTTCCAGGAGAAGATGGAGAATGAGAGAGGGTTGTAGCTCTCTGCAGGTTGTTGCCTGCGTACTGGTAAAGGACTGCACCAATACATTGTAAAAGAAGTTTCTAATTTAAAAAGAAGATAGAGACAAATTGCAGCAGGTGGTTTTCACCCACATTGGGTTTCCACCTTATATCTTGTGTTCTTATGCGTGATTTTCTTTCTGTTCTATTTTAATGTCTCTGGTTACTGGTTATTTGATTCTACAACATAGATTAACAATCATCATCAGAAAGATAATGTAAATTAAAATTTTGCCTTGTATATGCAGTTTTCCTTCTGCATAATTGTGTATATACGCGGGTTTAACTAACTGAAGTAGCGTATATCATTTGTTTTGAAAAGGAATATTTGACTTGATAATATTGATTCATCCCCCCTCTCAGTATTATTTCCAACATTGACCCATACATAGCTAATGACAAATCATACTAGACAAAATAGGTCTCCCCATGACAAATATGCCAATAAGATATAACAATAAAAGTACATGGCTTTTACATCTACATACAATTGTGTTATCTTCTCTACATGCCCAAAAAATGAAATAACATAAGTACATGGCGTCAATGAGCAACAAAATATGCTCCATATAGCAACAACAATAAAAATGAAATACATGGCATGTGCATCAAAACATAAGGCCCCATGAGCAATGACATAATATTTCAATATGCAACACCAAAAAAATATTGTCCAAACCACATGCTAGTCCATGGCCACTCAACACTTTGGCCACCAATATCTCTATAATGAAGATCTTGCAGAAAAATCGTGATAACCACTAGAAACCACCACCATGCTCCATATGCATCAAAAAAAAGATCAACTGGTAGTAGCAATATATCAATATGTCATAGTAGCAGCAACAAATATATCCACAACATCATGAAACTCATCAACCATCAACATAATGCATTATCAACTCAAATCAAGAGAAACACATCAATATGCAACAACGTCCATCATGCCAATACATATGATAAAAAAATAACAGGTACATGGCTACAACAAAACACATATGACAACCTATATATGGCTGGTCCATGTTTTAAGTCACATATGTATGTTATTACCACACTGACTCCACACTGGGATAAATGCAAAATAATAAATGAATGTTGCAACAAGGCTGATATACATGTATTTTCAACTCATATACAATAAATACATTAGCTGCAAAAATAACGAGTGAAAGGAAATAAACATAAAGAAAAATACTTGAAAGACATAGCTCCCCCTGAGCATGATACCTCATGAGAATGTTGATTTGTGGACCTAAATATACATGGATGAATTGAATAAAAAAATCATTGTTGTTGGTACCTCTCAAGCTGCCAACACTCCCCCTAAGACCATACTAGTATCATACATACTACTTCAATCAAGTAGATGTAATATGAAAGAATGGACTGCAGTTGGGATTGATCTCATCTATTATGAATCTAATGAGGGAGAGTACTCTCTTGGTCTCTTATTACTTTTCACTCTTCCATTTAGCACATACACATTATCCAGTGCCTTGACTCCCTTGGCAATCACTCTCTTTGATCCTTCCATTCTGATGATGCATCCTTTGGAGTTGAAAGTTACTTCCTTACCCCCATGAACCATTTGGATCACACTCAAGATAATATGATTTAGCCCTTCAATGAGCCAAACATCTTCTGCATTTGTCCTCTTTTGTCTAATATTGGCTTTGCCTCTTCCCAACACTCTTGTTGATTGATTACCTTCAAATACAACATGACCATTCTTGGTTCTATTGAGAAAATGAAATTTTCTCCTATATCCCGACATATGGTGTGAGCATCTACTATCAATATAACACATGTCATACTCATCATGTGAAAAAAATGAAATGGCACATCTTATTAACTACTGCTCCTCCTTCCATGTGTTCTTTGGTCGGTTCCTTAGTTGAAAATTCTCCTTTGACTATTGCTTTTGAACAAATGGCCTCAATGATCTAGGTATCTTACAATCCTTGGACATGTGCCCAAAATTATGACACACATAACACTCTATATGACCTAGACATGTAGCAAATGGATCTAATCTTCTGCTGCTCATACTATACCTCCATTTCTCATGCTAGCTCTGTAATCAATGGCTTTGTGCCCAAACACGTTACAAGAAAAACAATGACCATTGAAAGAACTTGTATACCTAAATGTAGGTCCTATTTTTTGTTGCTCATAATTATTCAAGTCTAGAATTGTTTATTTTTTACTATCCTTTTTTCCCTCTTATTTCATCTTCTTTCACTTTCTTATCACCATTTTGTAGAAAACACAACATGTTTAAGGTCAAGGTCAACTCTCAAAAAGGTATTCATCATCCATAATTAGAATTTCTGCTTCTTAATGAATTATGCTGAAAATATTCTTATAATTACAGAGTTAAAAACATTTTGCAACTGATATTTGTTTCCATAGCAGAATCCATTGTTAGATAGGTTGCAACACTCCAGTAAAGGGAAAAAGACTACCAAAAGGTGACAAATGGCTTCCAGATGGATAGCCACCAACTGGCATCACTTAGCAAGCTACGCGGGTTAAATAAATCTTAACGTAAAAGGCAAAGTCAAACCTAGGAACTATGTGTAGCAATCAAACACAACTAGCAAATAAATAGCAAACATTAAGAGAGCGAACCTGAATATTGGATTAGCTGTCAATATCATAGATCGAGATAAAATATCCTATGACTTCCTTTTTCAATAAATATTCATAAAGAGATTGAACTCTAAGATAAATCAGTTTGATAAGTGTCGAAATGATTCATATCATATCGGCTTAAAACTCTTTCAAAGTCATTTTATAATTTGTATAAATGATGTAAGAGAGACAAGAGACATAAGGTTATTATTACTAAGTTTATATTTCTTTTTTGATGAAGCTAGATATTTTGTTTTAAAATACAAATCACTATTGTTTTCAAATGTGTGCGTGAAGAAGCGTTTGAGCACTTAATCAAACCTGCACTCTAGGAGGACCCCATGTGAGTTGTGAGGTCTTATTCATAAGTTTTTTTTTTTTTTTTTGTTTCTCGCATTATCATTTCCTTTAATAATTTGTTTTCATATATAGTTAAATTCTGATTATTTTCATTTGGTTGCAAAGTACTCATACATAGAAAAGCATTAAAAAGATTTCAGTTATTGAATGCATCTTCTTTCCAGTGCTTTATCATTTCATAGTTTAAATTTATTTCTTAATTGTTAATGAAACACTCTTTAGAGGATAAATACACACAGAAGTAATCGTTCTCAAAGTTGTGAAGATTTTCATTTCGTTTTCTATAAGTATATCTTTCTATGGCAATTTCTCCTTCATACCATTAATCTAGGATTTCCTTACTGCAATCTAGCATAAGAGTTTCCTTTTTTTCAAGATAGTGTAGAATGCTTTGAATTATGAAAAATAGAATTAGATTTTCTTTTTCATGAACTTTTTCTTTTCAACATTTTACTTTCATAGAAGGAAGTTTTGAATTCTGCAACTTAAGGTAGATTTTCAATTTCTGCAAAGAAGAGGTTTTTTCAATTCAGTTAATTAGGTTTTAATATAACTTTAGAATGAAAGAACATGTGAATAATCATTCTCCAATTTGCATCCATACTTAGAACTAGTTTCATTTCTAGAATCAATTAGTTCACAAGAACAATCATAACATATATAGTGCACATACATTTCAAAAGTACATGAATCCTAGTTGACAATTAATAAAGTAAATTAAGAACAACTAATTTACCAAACATTTTATCATTGTTGCTAGGGAAGTGTATATAGGATTCCATTATTGCATTCATTTTAATAGTTCTTAAATTAAATAAATTGAAAAATGATAAAAAATCATTTCTGCATAAAGAAAGGAATTCTAGGGGTAGATCTATAAATAGAGGTAGAATTTCAAATCCAACATCACCACTCACTTCACCTATACCTCATAGTGCCACACCATCCAATCATACTTGCATCCCATTATTGGCAAGTAGACATAGACTTCCTGAGGTGCATAGAGCTAAAATCCAACCTAGAGTTCACCAACTTCTTCTACCGAAGTTGTAGTTGACGAACCCACATCCCTAATAGAAGGAGTAATTTTCCTCTCTTCAATAGGAGAACAACTTCTAGGACAATAACTAGAGGTTCATAGTGAAGAAGAATAACAAGAAACGTATTTAGCATACCATTAATAGAGGAACCAGAAGAAGATCTAGATAATCCTATTATAGAACCTTATATTATCTCTGAAGAATCTATAATGGCAGGGGAAGGAGAAGGAGAAGTACATAATGTAGATGGTGGTGAACTTAGGATTGGCGGTGGAAGAGGGAGATGAGGAGATAGAGGAGGAGGTGGAGGTTGAAGGGGTGTTAGAGGTGGTAGGGGAGAACCATATCCTTATGGATTTACCATATTTGATGATGATACCACAACTACAATGAAGAACATCTCACCCTCCATTCTCCCTAATTTACATGGTTTAAGACACGAGGATCTTGAAACATTTCTTTTTGAGTTTGAAGTTCTATGTAGGACTTATGATTACTTACTTGATCCTCAAAAGTTAAAATTGTTTCCAAAATCTATTAAAGATGGAGCACTTACTGGTTTATGGGATTAGGAGAACATACAATTAGAACATGGGATGAAATGAAAATTGTGTTCTTAGTAAAATACAAGGATTACAATATGCCCCATAACCTAAAGGATGAATTCTTTAGGATGTTGCAAAAAGAGGATGAGAGCCTTGAAGATCTAGTTGAAATATTTTCTTACAACATCAAAAGAGCTAATATGTATAATTTGGATGATGAAACACTAAAATATCTTTTGTTAAAATCCATCGAAGATGAACGGATTGATCTTCTTAATTTAATGGGCAAGGGAGATGTGTCACAACTTTCATTTGGAGAAATTTTTTATTTATGTAAACATATCTCTAGGGGTAAGGTTAGGACTGGAAAAAATCCAAGAGATCATGTGATGTCCATAATTAATAAACCTACAACTAGAACAATAAGTAGAATTGAAATAGGAATTTTTCTTTATAATTTCAAAATAGATATCTTAGGGAGTCTTAGTGAACAAATAGGTGTTTATTTGGGGTAGCATCGAATGTGCTCTAGCCACGAAATTTGGTGGAGAGGTTGGGGCACATGATATCTCAAATACCCAAAAAGGGTTTGGACAGATTCTAAACAAATAAGGAGATATTAAAATAATTAATATTTTTAATGGAGTCCCTAAGTCTAAACTTAGGGAAAATAAAATATTAATGTGTATTAATATGAATCTATGTTAGAATGGTCCAAAAGACATGGATCAAGCTAGATCTAATCTTATTTGTTGATTAGGGACTTAATCTCAGTCGTTGAGATGTTGACAGAAAAAGCATAAGAGGGGGCTTGAGGGTCACTTGGAGAGTACACCAGATGCTCAGTCATTCTATTATTTAGAGTTGTGTTTGCTAAGAGATATAGAATCAGTGATTGGGAGAGCAACTGATGGGCCTTGAGTATAGAGAAACTGAGAAGGCATAGATTGTGATGGGAGAGCAGTGCAACAACCAAGGCGGGTGACACAGAGCCAAGAAGGGCTCATGCAGGGCCATGCAGAGGCAGCCAAGTGCTACGCAGAGCACCAGACGGATTAGCGCAGCTGACGCAGAGGATCCCATAGCTGATGCAAGGCCTCTTGGGGTTGACACAGGCCAAGAAAGGTTGACGCAGGGCAAACGTGAGACATCTGACACAATCTAGTTTGGGCATACACTAGGGTTGCAAAGCAATTTTGTGTTGAGGAGATGTCGGAAGGATTTTCCACGGTTTCGGCCAAGAGATTTCTCTCAAACTGTGAGGGATAGTTGCTAAGGAAATTCTCTATTGGGTAGGCTAGTTTTAGCACCCAAATTGTACCATGATGTTTCTTAATAAGAAAACCCTCAGATAGCTACACCGGTTTTCCCACATTGGGTTTTTCTGGGGACATTGGTCCAAAAATAATGGTGTCATGTGGTGTGTTTGTTCTTGTTTCTTTTAGTTGTTGATCTGCAATATGTTGAGCATGCATTGGTGTTTATTTTCAGTATTTACTTTGTAAATAACTTGTTAAAGAAAAATAACAAGTAGGTAGGAATAAATCAGAAAAAGTGCATGAAGGGTTTCTAAACTAAGTAAATTTAGGAACTTCAACATGGTATCGGAGAGTGATTACAGATCACAGGAGGACTAAAAGACATCAGTTGAGTAGAGCAATAACAGTAGAAAACAGTTTTCCTAAGCTAACAAAAGCTGTTTTTAGCAACACAAAAACCAAGAAGTGTGGCGCAGAGCCATGCAAAAGAATTCGGGAGCTATTCATAGCCTTAGAGAGGCCAGTGTTGCTAACGCAGAGGGCTAGAGGGCTAATGTAGGGCATCCCAAGGCTGATGCAGACCCATCTGGGGTGACGTAGAGCCAACATGAGGCAGAGAGGGGTTGATGCAGTTCACAAAGAGGCAGTTGTTGGACTCTAGAAGGTTGCATAAATATTGCAAAGTGGAGTTGGTGAGGTACTGTAGTCAGAATAGTACCTGACAGAGCAGGGCCATAGGAGTTGTTACCAAGGGTTTCTAGCTGAGGAACCTAGATCAATAGTGCAGTTGCACAAGAAAATTAGAGTAGGGGGCATCTCGACAAGCGACAGAAGGATTTCCAGGAGGGAAATCAGGACTCAGGGGGAGTCCAGAAGAGAACTTCCATATGGGAGGTAGAGACTTAGAGGAGTCGAATAGAGAACTTCCAGGAGGGAAGTAGAGGAGAGTCATGGCATTTCACGGGGTAAGAGACAATGATAGACTGGATGGAGCATTGAACTTTGTAGTCTAGAAGGCTAGAATCTTATCAATGCTTGATAGGAATCATGTCAAGAACTTTTCCTTGAAGGTTATAGCTATCCCAGTCGACCCCAATGATAATGACAAGTACGAAGAGGCAATGGCGAGGGCCAAGTGCATTATCCTTGACAGGGTCAAGGATCATGTGGTACCACATATAGTCGAGAAGGAAATGATAATTGAGATGTGGGAGGCTTTCAAGAACTTGTACCAGCATATTTTTGTGTAGAGAATAATGTTGCTCGATAACCATATGAGGTCGTATCAGATGAAGAAGGGTCAATCGATTGACACCTTCCTCGGAGGACTGAATGAGATCTAAGAGCAATTGACTGTTATAGGAGCGACACTGGATCAGGAGCTTATGGTGAGGAAAACCCTGAATGATGTCTCAGAATATTGGGAAGTGTTTGTCTAGAGTATGCTAGGCAGAGGGACTCTCCTACCTTTGGACGAGATGTGGGTAGCTCTTCGCTAGGAAGAGATCAAACGATAGTCGAAGACAAGTAGCAGCAGCAAAGGGATCAAAGCTCAGCGGGAGGAGGAGGATGTGGCACTAGAATTTGAGGGAAATCAGGAGAAGTGGAAGAAGAAAGATCTCTCCAAGATCAAGTGCTTCCACTATGGGGAGATGGGTCATTTTGCGACCCAGTGCCCAAGGAATAAGAGTAAGGGAGAGTCTTCTGAGAGTAAGGCAGCGCCAACATAGGCAAATAAGGAAGTTTTGATAGATGATGACTATGCCATGAGTGCACATGCACCATGTGAGCGGAAGTGGGGAGATATTGAGCTGTAGTTAGGCAGACTACAAACAATGAGGGGCAAGATCCTTGAGGTACCCAGCCTCTTGGATTAGACCTTGCTACGGGAACCCTGAAGAAGAGTAGCAGGACTGGCTGAGTGTGTAGAGACAAATGAAGATGGAGTGGTAGAGAGTGCAAGAGTTCCGAAACAACGCAGAGCTAGTAGGTTGCAGCAGTGCGAGAGGCATAGGAGTGTTGCACCAGTGCAGGAAGGCACAACAAGGTGTGCAATGATGTGAGATGCAAGGAGTTGTTGTAGTAGCACAAAGGTCAGAGAGAGGGAGCACTTGTCAGTGGTAGAGGGAGCTTCAGCATTAGAGGGTGTTTCTAGCTGTTATAGCTCCAAATCTCACTATTATGGTTTGTGATGCTGCACTCATGGCCTAGGGCAACCCCTCCTTCCAGACCTGGTCAAAAATCTAAAAAACAATGTTTTATTCCCTGTACGTGACATTGCCCTGAGTTAAACGCGTGTATACGCGGGTTCATATATACCCAACCCGCGTATATGTATTAAAACACTTAAAAAAATATAGAACTCCTTATTTTCAGGTGGAGATCGCGGGTTTTACCTGCTGATCACCTGTTAGTGCCCGTGGCCTCAACTGTTCCCAACCAATTCCTAACTAAAAAACTACTTTGGAATTGGTATAAAAAGACATCAAAGGGAAGGCCTAAGAGAGAAGAGAGAGAAAGGTTATTATACTGAGATTTTCCCCCTGATCAGGTCTGAAGACCCTTGTGCCTTCTGCACTTCCCCCATTTGTACAGGAAACCCTTGTTTCTTTGTGATTTGATGTTCATCCCGTAGTTATGGCATCATGGAGTGAGTCTTGGAAGGAGATATGCTAGAGGCTTGAGGCGGGACAGATCTAGAAGGAGGCTGAGCTTGGAGCCTGCAAAGGTTGCTCAGGTGATATTACTCTTTTTGTACTTTCTATTTGTCTATAATAAAGAAACACATCTTGATTCCCGATATGCTTCTTCTTTATGTTTATGATGATCATGTTTGAATTTCATGTATGAATGGATGTTTAAAAGCTTATAACTAACTTCCTTCTTGTATAACATAAAGATGATTTTTGTATAAATCTTTGTCCATATACTGCTGCATTCTTTGGAATTGTTGGTTTTGCGGGGCAAAGGAGCGAAAGGGACCTGAAGAAGGGTTTGGACCCTTGAGGAACTACCCGAATGTAGGACCCGAGGTACGTCCTTCTTACTTTAGAATTAGCTTTTGCTAGTATAATGGCTGTGTGTGTGCATGTTTATTTGTTTAGACAACTTTCAGTCTGCTAGGGTTCCACCCAAAAGCCCTAGGGAATAAAATCCATCAACAGAATTGGCGACTCCGCTGGGGACAACACTCTTGTTGTTCCTAGTTTGGGTGTTTATCAAGCCTATCAGGGCTCAGTTGCTTGCTGGTTTATTGTTACTGTATGGTCTGTTCTTGACTTCTGAGTTTTACCTGTTTCTCGAGTTTGTTTTTTATTTTTCCTAAAATATTATATATACGATGTTTTATTTAGTTACAAAAGTGTATAAACGCTTGTTGTCTGAAGTAAACCCGCGTATACACAGGTTTCCTCAGAAACAGTCGCGTATACACGCAGTCTGCACTAAGTACAGTCGTGTATATCTTGCAACTTTCAGGATTTATAAATTTTTTGTGTCTCTGAAGTTTTTCTGGTGCTTTCAGTCAGTTTGAAATAGTCATTTTTGTCAGTATTAGTTGTTTGTGTTACAGCAAGCATCCTTACTCTGATTTCTCTCTAATTATAAGGAGTTTTGGTCTTGTTTTGTGTTTGCAAGCGTCATCATCTTTTTGCTAAAAACACGCAAGATTTCTTGATTGCAATCTTGGCTGCTTTGAGTTATCAGAGCAGAAAGATTGTTATCAGTCTTTGTGTTCAACTTTGCTTTTTGGTGACTTTTTGTTTGCTTAACGAAATCAATTTTTATGACCATCTACTTCTTTGTTTCATCAAAGTTGTCATTTGATACTTTCTTGAAATTGTCTTTTTGATCTTTTTTTGGTCTTTTTTACCAAAGCTTTCCTTGCTGCCTTCGATTGTTAAAAAGCCTTTTTTAAACACATTTGTTTTTTGTTGAGTTTTCATTCTTTGTAGGGTGTCAACTTACAAAAAGTGTTTCTTGCTTGTTGTTTCAATCGCAAAGTGTCAGTTTTTGTTGAGAGCATTTTCAAAAAGACTTTCTTGTTGCTACTTTGAAGTGAAATTTTTGAAAAGTTTTTGTTTTTCTTTCTTGAACTTGGTTTTCATTTAGTTTCCTTTTGGTGAATTAAAGTGTTTTATGTTATCTTGAATTTTGCTTTTAGTATTTAGACGAAATGAATTGTAGTGTCTCATATTCCATCTAAATATTGTAAGTGGCAAAAGAAAATTTGATAAACAAAGCAACCTTCATTTCTTTTAGAGTAGTTTTCAATCTTACATCAAGCATTTTGTTTTGCATTAGGATAGATTTTCATCTATTTAGGCATAAAATAGTTTTGTTAACTTTTGAGTGTGAAGTGTGAATGAAAAGAAAAGAAAAGAAAAGTTTGTTTCATTAGAAGTTTCCTTTCGAACCCTGTAGAGATTACTTTTCATCGAAAAATAATGACAAAGTGCATACACATATAGTTAAGTTTTATTAATTTCTTTTGCGTCGAAAAAAACACCACTAGTTTCATTTCCATCATCCTTTGACTTGAAGAACAGCCCTTAAAATCAAGCGCTAATTAAAATCAACTAGAACTTTTTCTTTTAAGTTAAATACACAAACAAGTTTTAGGATTTTAGGGCCTTGGATTAGGCGAGTGGAGAGTTAACTCTCCAAGGCCATATTAAACATCAAAACATAGGAGTCTGGTTAACGAGAGAAAATCCAATAGCGTTAGGAAGACCAGGAAAGCTCTGGATCTGGGAGTTAAGCACGAGGGTCTGTGAA
>APFE031269313.1:9493-45700 GCA_000404065.3 Pinus taeda
CAGCCACAAAAACTCTCAGAAATTCAAAGAAGCAAGTTTGGCCTCCTTTTCCTCTAAGGTGTGGCATCTATACTCTGCATGATTATAAAAATGCAAAGAAAGAGGTAGAAAAAATTAACATCCTAAGTCTCGCCACTCTGCCTAATAGACATTTCGACCCGAAGAAAATCATCTATAATTCTCTAGATCAAGCCAAACTCACTAAATTTGAACATAAGGAAGATGAGTTTGATGACCTGATCTCCTCCGTCGAGTCAATATTCCAGGTGCATCAGCTAGCTAAAATGAGATACCATGATGACGGGTTAGTAGAATTTAATAAACTTAGAGAGCAGAGGTTACAAACTCTACCTCTAGATTTGTTAGCTACTACCCCGATGATACAATCAAGCGAGGCTGAGCAGCAGCTTACAAGCGAACCCCCTGCTACATCCGAAATCTATGAAGAAGTCCAAAGAAGAGAGTAGGAGGAAAGAACAAGAAGAGGCATAGAGGAAAGAACAAGAAGAGGCAAAGAGGAAAGAACAAGAGGCACAGAGGAAAAGCAGAGAGGAAGCAGAAAAGAAAGAACAGGAGAGAATACGGGAAGAAGAACAGAAAAAGCAGCAGGAGCAGAGCAACAAGGAGGTGAGTGTTGATACTCAAGTGGACCCAAGATTGCTCGAGGAATGACAACAATTTAATACAATTATAAGCAATCTTGAGAGCTCAATGGAAGCCGAAACATGCAAAGCTGCCGATACACAAGATACAACATCAAAGGAGGTTCCAAGCAAAGGAACCAACGGTCTACCCCCAACTATAGTAGTAGAAATAATTCCAAAGAATTCTTCTGATCAAATTATTTTGCAGGTGGAGGACATTCCTCCACTGGATGTTTTCTATAGCCCAAAACACAGGGCTGTAATAAAGTGACAGCGGAAAAGGAGAAGGATTGATCAACCTTCTTTGTTCCCCGAACAAACAATAATAGCCAATGTGGTATGGAGAGAAGAATTCGACCCCTCCGATGACCTGACAAAGTTATCTCAATATGCCGGTGCCTATTCAGCAGCCACCATGGATAAGGCATCGAAGGTAATCAATTTGTTAAAAGAAAATGATCAAGTGATCGCTTCACTACAAGCACAACTATCAGAGGAACAAAAGAATTCAGAACAACTACAACAACAACTATCCATGTAGCAACAGTTAAATAACCAGCTCAACAAACAATTGCATGAAGAGAAACAGAGGATCGATTCGGGAGCGATTCAGAGACAGAAGGAATTATCAGAGGCATTATCAAAGTTGAAGGCGATGAATGAACAGATGGCAAAGACAAAAGATGAGCAAATTGCTCAAGTAGAGATGTTCAAGAGTCTTCCCCAGCCTACCGAGTTCAAAACAGAGGCAATGCAGATTAACAAGGCATTAATAACACAAATAAGATTGTTATGTTATGAAATTGCCCAAGTTTAACCTCTATGCGACATAACAACATTTATAATAGACAAATCAGTTGATGCCAGGCAGGATCTAGAGCAAGCCGACGACACTTTGACAAATTTTCTTACTTGGCAAGACTCTAATGAGGGACAGGCAGCAAACTTGCCCAAAATTTTAGAATCCCATAAAGAAATCCTATTCACGGAGTGGCAGTCCCAATTAATGAAAGCAGAGAGAGTTGTTTCTAGATGCAATCTATCTACGATAAATTTAATTGACTTGATCAATAATACTCTCTATTTATTAAACATGATTCTCAATGTACACCAGGTAAACTATTATCAGCCAAGGCATTGGAGTAGTCATGTAACCAAGAACTAGAAAAGAATGGAAGATTAATCTTAGGAATTAAAAATTTAACTTGGGACACCTATTGGTTGTTCCTAGTAAAACCATACAGCCAAAGATCCGCCCTCAAATTCCTAACGGATGCAATCGGGTGTATCATTCCCGATATACATGATGCCACCTATGTTGCTCAAATCAATTCTCGTCTTAGCCGCCCTCAAGAAGTGGAGCCAATGCTGGCAATATGCCAACTCAGGACAAAGGGAAAATAGCCAGAAGGATGAATCATTACTGTCGATTACCAGATCACTATGGGAGAGATATTCAAGATCGGATTATACCAATTTAGTAGCATTTTAATTTTGTAGTTTGATAGCTTAGTTTAGTATTTATAGACGCTTTCATGTATTTAGAAAGGGTCGTAAGTTTTTGTATATGACTTAAACCTGAAGTTGCACTACTGTACTTTAGGCATATTCTTTTATGAAAACTGGACCAATCTTTCCAAATTTTGATAACGAAGCTTTGATGTGAATGTGCATTATTTCCTTTATTTAAAAGTATTTCTAAATCGGAAGAAGGAATTCAAATTGTGATTGGCGTAGGGAATAATTCGCAGCTCATATGGTACTATTATCTATGTCTGAATTTATTCCTTTTATGTGAATTGTTGTTTGGTCATTTTTGCTATTATTGAATATGTGAATGTGTTTTAACAGTAAACTTTATACTTTCCACTATTGGATGTTTATAGTTTGCTATTCTCTCAATCATGCATGTATCAGTAATATAAAATAGAAGTGTAATATTGTTTTATCAATTACATCGTTCAACTATTTGAACGAAGCAATTATCATTTAAATGAATGTCTTTGTTTATTGAATAGTGTCATCTATATGCCTATCAGCGAACACAGATCATTAAACGTTGCACTTAAGAATGGAAGCTTCCCGGGATAAAATAGTCATTTATGTTTTCACTCATAGAATAATTCCTCTGTTTATTATCACTTATTAGAAAACCAATCATTCATTCACCCCCTTTTATTCATTACTGGAAAACTAGTCCCATTATATCCAGTCGGAGCCACCATCCCAAACGAAAAAGGAGCCGTATTAAGGTCCGGACCGGGTGGTTATCCCCGATGTTGATGTAACGATTTTTGGGGCATCAACATTTCTGGTGCTAGAAGGAGGGCCATCCGCTATGAATGGTGAGTAAGTCAAAACCTACAGACCATTCACAGAGTAAATCACCCTCCACCTCTCCTCGGACCTCTCGTTTGCACTCTAAAATACCAGTATCCAAACGAGAAGAAGAAGGATCAACTACCACTGCTCAACCCCATCATACTTCAGAACGTTTAAGTTCGGAGTTCCCTGAAGTTCAGTCTATCATCCAAAAACTTCAAGGCTTCTCCATTTCACCTCCTAGATCTGAAGTATCTCAAGGCAGTGAGACTTCGCAATTCTGCCTACCTCATCATCTCACCAGACTTCAAAGCGAAAAACTCGGTATTGAACCACCTGAGTTGCCTTTACCCCAAAGGAAAAGGATTAAAAAGAACACTGAAGGTTCTGGTAGTGAGACCTTTTCTCCATCATCTTCCATTTCATCATCTCCAGTGTGAAGTCAAACACCCACTTCACCATTACAGATTATTGTTCACCAGGGGACTTCACCTTCAACATCACAATCTTTTCAATCTTCATTTCCACCTCCTCCCCAAACACCTGGAACACCACAGGCAATCATTGGTACTCCCAAAATGGCTCAGAACCCATGGATAAGTCTTGGTGTACTCACTATGCCTGCGCCTTTACATCCGTTACCTGATTATCCTGAGAAATGGTTGCCAAAATTTAATCCAATGTTGGAACATTAGCTGAGGAACATATAAATAATTTCATGTTGTCAGTTAATCTGAAGGGAGTAACAGAAGAAGATGTTGTAGTTAGACTTTTCCCGTACACATTACAAGGATCAGCTGGGTCTTGGTATTTTTCCTTACCCTCTGGATCCATTACCAATTGGAATACTTTTCAGGAACAGTTTCTTACCAAATACGACGATGATAGATCCTTGGCCACACTCATTAATGACCTTTTGAATCTAAGGATCGAGTCAAGAGAAACAATTAATGAGTTTAACTCCCGATTTAACAAACTCTTGAATAAAATCCCTACCGATTCCAAGCCAAGTGAACAAATTAGAAGTGAGTGGTACATTACAGCCTTACCTTCAAATATAGCCATTTTTGTAGATAGGGCTAGAAAACCTACATTGGCTGAAAACATGAAAGAAGCCCTCGCTGTCGAAAAACGTATAATCGCTTTGTAAAAGAAAGCCGCTCTCGAGGAAAGGAAATAAAAAAAAGTGTCTTTCAAGGATGATTCAAAGAATAAAATCACCAAAGATCCATACGATATGGACGGCCTTCAAAAAGTCCTCAAAACAATGTCAAATGAGATGGTTGAAATTAAAAAGTAAGTAGCAGAAACCTCAACAAAGAAGCCTTATAGGAATTTTAAGAAACCTGAGTCAAAACCTCCAAATGTTATATCCAATGCAAATTCATATCTTGAGGAAGAAGAAGAAGAAGAAACAATTGCACCATCCGACGAATTCGAAGAAGAGGAAGTCGTTGAATGCCATGGAATGTGGGACTTCATATTACCTAACTCCGATACCGAAACTGAACAAGAAGCCTTTCCTGTGACTACCAGGAGCAAAAGTGTCCTTGAACCTGTCCAAGAAAGTTCAAAGAAAAGGAGTGCAGGTACCAATACTACAAAGGAAAAGGTACCCACAAGGAATCCAGCTCCAACAGTACCTCAAAATCAACCATCATCCTCCAGTATACCTACATCATCTAAGACTTTGGTAGTATCGGATTCATTGGATTACAATATTGTTGATGATATGAAAAAGACTAAGGCAAACATCACCATGTTTGAACTCAGCAAATTAAAACATCAACAAAAATTGCTTCTCAAAGAACTTAATGCAGTTCCTTCTTCGCCTCTTCCGAGTACTAAAGTTGTAAGTGATTCAGGACAACCACCTTCTGGTAGAGTTGAGGATACTGATATGATTCTAATTGGAGACATATCAAATTCCCATACCCCGCCTTTCCTCTTAACATATGAAATTTACAATCGAAATCTACATAACTGCTTGATTGACTCTGGGGCATCATCCAATATAATGCTAGCTTCAGTTTTTTCTAAACTAAACATAGAACCCCAAAAGTCCTCAATTCACATTGTGCAATTAGATAGAACCAAAGTCCAGGTCTTAGGGGAAATAAACTCTGTTACTATCAGGTTATCGGCTGATCCACGAGTGGTTCAAAGAATTGATATCTTAATCACTGATATACCTGAGTTTTATGGTTTAATCTTGAGTAGGGATTGGTCTGAAAAGCTCCATGGGTATATTTATACTGATTGGTCTCATATGTGGCTGCCCTATAAGGGAAAGCCAAATCAAATAAAAATCAATCGGGAGAAACACATGACCCATACTGTTACAGAGTTCGAACAGGATAATCAACCAGTTGCATTTAACAATAACATTTTGGGAAACTATTCTTCTGAATCATTCTTTGGCAATTATATTGCCCAACCATCTCCTTTCTTGGTAAACAATTTCACATCACAAATCGAAAATTTTTCACAAACTACCAGATCAAGATGTGTTAATGTTACTGAGAATCTTGTAAATAAAAATGATGATAATTCTTTATTTTGGTCTTTATATTTTGACGGTTCAAAATCTAGTGAAGGATCAGGAGCAGGGTGTATTTTAGTCAGCCCTGAGGGAGAAAAAACAATGCTTTCTTGTAGATTAGAATTTGAATGCATGAATAATATAGCTAAGTATGAGGCCTTGGTGCAAGGATTATACAAATCCATCGGCCTAAAAGTTCAATATTTAAAAGTGTTTGGCGATTCAGAGATTGTCATAAAACAAGTTCGAAATACAATCCATTGTCTCTCTAATCACCTCAAACACTATCAGTCTTTAGTCTAGGAACTTTTATCTCATTTCTTAGCATTCAATATTTCACCTATTCCCAGGTCCCAGAATGTAGCAGCTGACCTGTTGGCTAATGTTGCTTCTAAACTCCTGCCTTCTGAAGATTATAGCCTAGACAGATTTTCAGTAGAGTTGATCTTTAGGCCATCAATTCCTAACAATATCACCAATTGGCGAGTGTTCAACCACGATGAAGACATTCTACATTTCTTAACTTCCGACAAATCCTACAATGATTAGATCATTGATGAAAGTGATCATGATCTTCAGATGAAAGAAAAGCATGAGGAAAACTCAATACCAAGACCTGTGGTTAAACTTGAAGATCTCTATGACATTAAAGACAGGTTCAAATAGGTAACCAATTCAAAACGCCAAAGTTCTACCTTAAGATTTGAATTGGTAAATCTTGGTACTGAGCAGAACCCTCAAAATATCAATTTAGGATTAGGACTTTCTGAACAGGAAAGAATAGCATTTATTAGATTATTAAGGAAAAATAAACATGTCTTCGCTTGGAAGTATGATGATTTAAAAACATATGATACATGTATCATACATCATACCATTCCAATGCTACCTGAACAAAAACCAGTTCAACAAAAATTGAGGAAAATACATCCAAACTTAGAGAATCAGATAAAATCAGAACTCAATAAGCTCTTAAAAGCAAAGATTATTTTTCCTGTTCGCACTCAAACCGGGTCTCCAACATGGTGCCTGTTAGGAAGAAAAATGGTGACATCAGGATTTGTATAGATTTCAGAAATCTGAATAAGGCAAGTCAAAAAGATAATTTCCCATTACCTACCATGGAGTAAATACTCCATTCAGTAGCAGGTTCTGAACTAATGTCCTTTCTAGACGGTTTTTCAGGATACAACCAAGTTCTGGTTCATCCTGATGACAGACTCAAAACTACTTTCAGAACAAAATAGGGAACTTACGCCTATCAGAAAATGCCTTTTGGACTCATTAACGCAGGAGCTACATTCCAAAGAGCAATGGATACATCTTTCAAAGGATTGACCAACAAGACAGTAGTCGTCTATTTAGATGATATTACTGTATTTTCTAGAAAGAGATCTAACCATTTACATGATTTGAACCAAATTTTTGAACGCTGTAGAAGATATGGTATTTCACTTAATCCCAAAAAATCCTTCTTTGCTCTAGATCAAGGAAAGCTCTTGGGCTTTATTGTTTCCAAAGATGGTATTTATATTGAACCCGACAGGATTAAAGAAATTTCTGAAATCCCATTTCCTCACAGAAAAAAATCAATGCAGTCATTTTTAGGTTAGATCAACTTTGTCAAAAGATTTGTTCCCGATTTTTCTCATATCATTTTACCATTACAAACCATGATTAAGAAAAATTCAGTGTTTAGATGGGGGACTATGGAAAAAGAAGCATTTGATTTAAGCAAGCAATCAATAATCAATGCCCCCGCCTTAAACACTCCTAATTTTTCTAATCATTTCACATTGTACACTATCGCGTCCGATTTATCTTATGCAGCGGTACTCACTCAAATCAACGATCACAACTTGGAAGCACCGATTTCATTCTTTAGTTCAAATTTTCAAGGTGCATAACTAAATTACTATGAAGTTGAAAAACAAGCCTTTGCCGTGTATAAAGCCATCAAACACTATAGGCCCTTCCTTCTAAAAGGCCATACAAAAGTAATAGTTCCTTTTTTTGCAGTAAGGAAATTACTGATCCAAAGAGAACTAGGTGAAAAAAGGGCAAATTGGGTTACAACACTTCAAGAATATGACTTGGAAATCAAGCCAGCAAAGATTGTTAGAGGTCAAGGTTTTTGCAGGTTATTAGCAGGAGCATCCAACATTCCAGAATCAGGTGAGATAGATCATATTGAAGAAATCAATCAGATAAGTATTACCGATTCTGAATCTCAATATGCAGATTTAATATTTTATTTGAAAAATGGACATGCACCTCCTAATCTCTCTTATAAAAACAAATGGGCTATTAGATTAAAGTAAAAAAACTTCGTTATCATTGATGATGTGCTTTTTAGGCAAAACTACGATTCAGTTTTATTAAGATGCCTAGAGAAACCTGAAGCACAAAAGGTTTTGCAGGAACTACACGATGGACCAGCTGGAGGACATTTTGGAGCCGACACAACAGCTCACAAAATCATCCATACTGGATATTACTGGCCCACCTTATTCAGAGATAACTGTTTCTTCCAGTGAATCGCCAATTGTTGTGCTATACAACAACCCCCCATTTCAATTTATTTTACTTTAGAAAATTATAAATTGAAATGGGTCCCTTTAGAATAAATTGGTATTAATCCATCACTTTTCTAAAGGTTCGGAAATAAACAAAACAACTTTAAACCTTTCGAAATAAATCAAAACGAATAATCCTTTATTATTGCGATAAAGCGATCACAATATCGCATATCGCAATAACAAAGGATGCATAAACCATGACCCATTGATTTTCCCCGATGCGATAAAAGCAAAATAGCCAATGGATATCGGGAAAGCAAATAATAAAAGGCCCCTCGCCTTCACTCCGACGAGATATCGCAATCGGCGATCGGGGAATGCGACGTGAACATAACAAACTCTCCTCGTTCAATCCCCTGATGCGAGTCAAGCGATATTGCTATCGGCGATCGGGGATTCCATAAGACTTAAATAAATTGCCCAAACTTTCCTCCGATTACCGATTGCGATGAGTCTAAAGCGCAACTTTTGAAAAGGATCAATATGATTTCACTATATGAAATATTAATTATCATTGAAATCCTTTTCTCTTCCCGATAGGGATTCGCCTGCATCCAACCACCAAAAAATCAAATCCACGCTTAAACCATTATTTGACAAATAAAGGATATAATGAGCAATTAAATGATTGACAGGTTTTAATGGCCAATTAATGAGCAGTCATGCCTAAATCCTTTCAGAGATTGCATCCGCGAGAGACTTATGTTAAATCATCCATTACTCATTGATTAATGCAATTGCCTCATACTTGGTTTTAGCCATCTATTCTCTGCATTACGTTTATTTTCTTGCGCAAAATTTTTCCGCATTAACGATGGGAAAGAAATCTAAGAAGTCTGGAACACCTTCGGCTCCTATGATAACAGGGCAGCATGCCACCGATCCGGGACCAAGCAAGAAGAGATTAATCTCAGATACCACATATCTCGGCCTTAGCAGCACTTCTTAGCAAAGTATTTACAACTTGGTAGAAGCCGAGGACCCTCAGCAAACATCGGTACAAGCTTCAGCAAGTTCAAGCCGAAAATCTGATGCTACTTTAAAGGATTTGGCTGATTCCTACCTGCATAGGATAGCAGCTCGAGAGCAAATTCTCCCGTATACGGATGTGGTGAGATGGGCAATCGAGGCAATTCCAATTACGGAGAGAACATACTGCATTGTCGATGGAAGAGAATTTGGTTCATTTTAGCCCAATGATTTCAGACAAATGTACCACTTGCCCGAGCCAGAGAAGAAATACAATAGAGCATTCCTGGAGAAGTTTCAAGATGAGAATGAGACCGAGTCAGCGCCTATATGAGAATGGAGACATAACCCGACGAAACACAAACATGAGTCTTCGGGGAAGTACTCCGTCAACTCCTTATGCTCTCCTTATTGTTATGCTGGAGTCATGATGTGTTGGTTATGGGGATTGGATGGTTCTTCCAAGTTTTCCATAGAGATGGTTCCTCTGATGGAAGTGGCATGTAATAGTGAAATAATGGATTGGGGGACTATATTATCGGATAAGTTAGCTACGACTATTCTTGAATTCAGAAACAAATCCCATGTTACTGATAGGTTCATCCCTCCATTTTATTTTAATGCCTACATTCTGGATACCCTTTGTTTCAATTTTGAGTTTCCTGTGTTAGGGTGGAGGTGGACTCCACAGGACCCTATGCCTATTCATGTCTACCACCAGAAATTATGGAAAGCTCATTATAAACACCATTTATACCAAGTCTGCAATGGATTTATGCTACCTATTTACTATGAAATTTTTGATAAACCTTCCCCTAAGATCTCCTCTCAAGCTGAGATTGACTTGACAGCCCTAGGAACCTGGTTCGGAGAAGAAAAATTCACCTATGCAAGAGTTTTCGGCAGTCAGGCCAGACCTCATGTCCTCCCCTTGTACATACCAGACAAGATATTAGCCCGCGAAATAACATATCAGCTTACAACTGCGTCAGCCACAAAAACTCTCAGAAATTCAAAGAAGCAAGTTTGGCCTCCTTTTCCCCTTAGGTGTGGCGTCTATACTCTGCATGATTATAAACATGCAGAGAAAGAGGTAGAAAAAATGAACATCCTAAGTCTCACCACTCTGCCTAATAGACGTTTTGACCTTAAGAAAGTCATCTACAATGCCCTGGATCAAGCCAAGCTCACTAAATTCGAGCACAAGGAAGATGAGTTTGATGACCTGTTCTCCTCCGCCGAGTCAATCTTCCAGGTACAACATCTCGCCAGGATGAGATATCGCGACGATGGGTTGGTAGAATTTAACAAACTTAGAGAACAGAGGTTGCAAACTTTGCCTTTAGATTTGTTAGCTACTACCCCGACGATTAAGTCAAGCGAGCCTGAGCAGTAGCTTACTAATGAACCTCCTGCTACATCCGCAATCTATGAAGAAGTCCAAAGAAGGGAGCAGGAGGAACTCCGAAGAATAGAACATGAAGAGGTACAGAGAAAAGAAAAGGAAGAGGCACATAGAAAAAAACAGGAAGAGGCACAGAGAAAAGAACAAGAGGAGGCAGAAAAGAAGCAACAAGAGAGAATAAGGGAAGGAGAACAAAAAAGGCAGCAGGAGCAGAGCAGCAAAGAAATAAATATGGATACTCAAGTGGACCCAAGATTGCTTGAAGAATGGCAACAATTCAATACAATTATAGGCAATCTTGAGACCTCAACGGATGCCCAAACATCCAAAGCTGCCGATACACAAGATACAACATCACAGGAGGTTCTAAACAAAGGAACCAGTGGTCCACCCTCAAGTACAGTAGTAGAAATAATTCCAAAGAACCCCTCCGATCAAATTGTTTTGCAAGTAGAGGACATTCCTCCACTAGATGTTTTCTATAGCCCAAAACACAGGGCTGTGATAAAACGACAGCGGAAGAGAAGAATGATGGATCAACCTTCTCTGTTCCCTGAACAAACAATAACAACAAATGTGGTATGGAGAGAAGAATTCGACCCCTCCGATGACCTAACCAATTTATCTCAATATGTCGGTGCCTATTCGGCAGCCATCATGGATAAGGCATTGGAGGTAAGCAATTTGTTGAAGGAAAAGGATCAAGCGATCGCTTTATTGCAAGCACAGCTATCGGAAGAGCAGCAAAAGTCAGAACAGCTACAACAACAACTGTCCACACAACAACAATTAAACAACCAGCTAATAAAACAATTGCATGAAGAGAAGCAGAGGATTGATTCGAGAGAAATTCATAAACAAAAAGAACTATCCGAGGCATTATCAAAGTTGAAGACTATGAATGAACATATGGCAAAGACAAAAGATGAGCAAATTGCTCAATTATCAGCTCAGGTAGAAAGGTTCAAAAGTCTTCCCCAACCTGCTGAGTTCAAAGCAGAGGCAATGCAAATTAACAAGGCATTAATAACGCAAATAAGATTGTTATGTCATGAAATCGCCCAAGTTGAACCTTTATGCGACATAACATCATCTATAATAGATAAGTTAGTGGATGCCAGGTAGGATTTGGAGCAAGCTGAAGACACTTTGACAGATTTTCTTACATGGCAGGACTCCAATGAGGGAAAGGCAGCAAAATTGCGCAAAATCTTAGAATCCCATAAGGAAATCCTATTCATAGAATGGCAGTCCCAATGAATGAAAGCAGAGAGAGCTGTTTCCCAATGCAAGTTATCTACGAGCAATTTAATTGACTTGATCAATAACACTCTCTATTTATCTAACATGATTTCTCAATGTACACCAGGTAAACTATTATTGGCCAAGACATTGGAGCAGTCATGTAACCAAGAGCTTGAAAAGAATGGGAGATTGATATCAGGGATTAAAAGTTTAACTTGGGACACCTATTGGTTGTTCCTAGTTAAACCATACAGTCAGAGAGCTGCCCTCAAATGCCTGATAGATGCAATTGGGTGTATCATTCCCGATATACATGATGCCACCTATGTTGCTCAAATCAATTCTCGACTCAGCCGCCCTCAAGAAGTGAAGCCAATGCTGACAATATGCCAACTCAGGACAAAGGGCAAACAACCAGAAGAATGAATCATGACTGCCAATTTCCAGATCATTGTGGGGGAGATATTTCAAGATCGGATTATACCAATTTAGTAGCATTTTAATTTTGTAGTTTGTTAGCTTAGTTTAGTATTTATAGACCCTTTCATGCATTTAGAAAGGGTCGTAAAGTTTTTGTATATGACTTAAGCTTGAAGTTGCACTACTGTACTTCAAGCATATTCTTTTATGAAGACTGGACCAAATCTTTCCAAATTTTGACAATGAAGCTTTGATATGAATGTGCACTATTGCCTTTATTTTAAAGTATCTCTGAATCGGAAGAAGGAATTCAAATTGCGATTGGCGTAGGGAATAATTCGCAGCTCATATGGTACTATTATCTATGTCTGAATTTATTCCTTTTATGTGAATTGTTGTTTGTTCATTTATGCTATTATTGAATATATGAATGTGTTTTAACAGTAAACTTTATGCTTTCCACTATTGGATGTTTACAATTTGCTATTCTTTCAATCATGCATGTATCGGTAATATAAAAGAGAAGTATAATATCGCTTTATCAATTACTTCGTTGAACTATTTGAACGAAGCAATTATCATTTAAATGAATGTCTTTGTTTATTGCATAGTGTCATCTATATGCCTATCATCAAACATAGATTATTAAACATTGCACTTAAAGAATAGAAGCTTCCCGGGATAAAATAGTCATTTATGTTTTTCATTTATAGAATAAGTTATCCATTTATTATCACTTGTTAGAAAACCAATCATTCATTCACCCGCTTTCTATTCACTATTGGGAAACTGGTCCCATTATATCCAGTTGGAGCCACCATCCCAAACGGAAAAGGAGCTGTATTAAGGTCCGGACCGGGTGGTTATCCCCCGATGTTGATGTAATGATTTTCGGGGCATCAACAGGATGGTAATTGAAAGAGGGAATTCAAATATCCACCCAACCATAGGCCAACTACACTACAATCTCTCTTGCATTTTACCACCCCCCGAGGTGGAGCCAAAGTCTAAGGGGATGCTTTCTCAAGAAATGTTCTCACGAAGTCTTGGTCAAACACTTGGGAGATGGAGTCCATTTTCCAGGAGGTTTAACAACTACTCTCTAGTAGTAAGCACCACAAAGAATCACTTTCTAAGTTTAATCAAAGGGCTTAACCCAAGGCCTAGATGGATTATTTCTCAGTTCCAGGAGAGTGAATCCACTATTTATGTGGTTTCACAAGTATGTTTTCATGGAGAGCACTATAAGGGTTTGTATTCCACTATATAAGTGGTTTAATAGCTCTTCTAGTAATGACTAAGTGGTTTAATTTACCACGTCAAGTGGTTTATCAACCATACAGCAAGCACCCAAGTGGTTTAATAGCTACTCATCAAGCACTAAGTGGCTCAATCATCCATTGAGCCTCCCACTAGCAATTTATGATTACAATCATAGTCTAGTGGCCTATACACAACAATATAGGGGATGAGACCCCAAATATTTGAGTACAAGATTAGGGATAGTCTAGTCTAGTTTCATCTTTCCACTATTTTTCTAATCTATCTCCACTCTTTGTCTCTACAAATTTTATTTTATTTACAGGTTTCTCCTCTAAAACCACTCTTCTTCCCATAAGAAATTTCCCTCCATATGTTTTCCATGGATGTTGTCTTTCGGTCTACTACGTACTATGTTTTGTCTATGTGTTCTCTTCTGTTCCCATTCTCTTTCCTTCCTAATGCCACCATTTTTTTATCGACTCTTGAGGAGGGGATAGGGATGGGTCTTCTCCTCCACCCTTGCTTCCCAATCCTAAAATTCAAATCTTGTCACCACGGGTTAGTCTATGGTTAGAGTGAAATTAAGGAAAGTTAAATGTGGTTATTCTTTGCCTACTCACGACACACCATAGGAAACCTCCCTTAGAACATTGATCTATGTGTGTCCCTATTCAACCAACGACCAAATTTGCTTTCACCTAAATTTACATATGTCTAAAAAATTCATAGTGATATTTACATCTACGGGGTGCCACAAAAAGGGCTATCACAGACCCACCCCCTTAAGGGAGCAATGTCCTTAGTGTTCTATAAATATTAAAACAAGATTATGAACACTCACCTTTATATTCACAACTCTTACATTCATTTATAAAGTAAAAAAAAATAGGTATAGTACCCTCATTTGATCTGCCATTTCCTAGGTTTCTTCATCTGGTCCAAAGTTCTTCCATTGCACCTTGACTTGCTCTACTACTCAATTCTGGAGTGTGACCTTCCTCTGATCTAGGATACACAGTGGTTATGGTTGGAATTTTGTCTTGGATTCCACTTGTATAATAGACCAATCAGAGATATCATTAGTATCATGTACATACTTGTTAAGAAAATAAATGTGAAAAAAATATTATGCTTTCACTAATGGGTGGTAAGGCTAATTGATAAGCCACTGACTCCACTTTTTCCAAAATTTGAAATGGTACACAAAACTTTGGTGCCAACTTAGCACAATACACCACTCTTAGTGAAATATTCCTTGGTCTGATGCAGAGATATACATGCTCTCCCACTCAGAAGTCTTTGTTCTTTTGTTGTTGATCTGCATAACTCTTTTTCCTATCGTGGGCTACCTTCAATTTCTACTTGATATTGATCACTTCTTTCTCGATTAACTTCAACATATCAGGTCCAAGAATGACCCTATTCCCTACATCATCCTAGCTAATGGGAGTGTCACATTTTTGTCCATACAAAGCCTAGAAAGGGATCATCTTTAGTGACTCTTGATGCCCATTGTTGTATGCAAATTAAACTAACAAAAGGAACCCTTCCCACCTCTTTGGTTGATGCGTGACATACATCCTCAACATCTCCTCTAAAATTATATTCACTCTTTTAGTTTGTCCATCAATTTGAGGATGATATGTTGTACTAAAAGCTAGTTGGGTTCCAAAAATAGTAAATAATGCATTCCAAAATTGGAAGTGAAATTGATATCTCGATCTGAGATGATTTTATTAGGAATGCTATGCAATATAAATTCCTCCTTCATGAATATATGAGCTATGTCAATGTATTTGAGGGTGCACTTGACAACTATAAGTTAGAAACCTTACTCAACTTGTCCACTACCACCATAATGGCATCACGCTGCTTGGAATTTCTTGGAAATCCCATGATGAATTTCACAAATATGACTTCCCACTTCCACTCAGGAATTGGGATTGGTTGTAGTAATCCTATTGGGTTCATGCATTCCACTTTAACTTGTTGACATTATAGGCACCTGAAAATGTAATAAAAAACTTCCTTCTTCATGCCTAACCAATAATATATTTTCTTCATAGTCGTTATCATTTTCTGACAACCAAGATGACTTGAATAAGGTATTTTATGAAACTCATCCATTATGAGCTTCTTCAAGTCACCTTTATTTGGCACATACCATCTATCCTTGAACTGCAACATACCACCATTAGTGGGTGTGTGATTATTTCTCAATGATCCTCTTGGATCTTGCTACAAGAATTACTACACATGCTAGTAATTCTCATCATGTAGCAATGCCTTTTTTATCCTTTATTTGATGTAAAATTAACAAATTCCCATGGCTTCAAAGTGAGCCACTTGTAGAATTCTGTTAAGTGAATTTGCTACCTTGTTCTCCTAACCCTTAACGTTCTTGATCTCAATGTCAAACTTGCTAACCAAATCCAACCATTTGGCTTGTCTTGAATTTAAATTGGGATAGTAAAAAAAACATTTCAACCCTCTATGGTATGAAATTAACACAAACTTCCTCCCAAGTAAGTAGTTCTTCCACATTTTCAATGTGTGCACTATCACTGCTAAGTCCAAGTTAAGAGTGGAATAGTTCTTCTCATGTTCATTTAGTTTCATTGATTCATAAAAAATTACATGTCCCTCTTGCATCAATACCTCACCCAATCTTTCATTGCATACATTTGTGCAAATTAAGAAATCATCCTCCAGTTTAACTATTCTTAAGATAGGTGCATGTCTGAGCAAATGTTTGAGTTGCTCAAATCTAGTTGTGCACTCATATGTCCATTGATATTTTATCCCTTTGTTTTGTAAAGCTATGATTAGATTCCTAATATTTGAGAAACCTCAAATGACGCATTGGTAATATATGGACAATCTCATGAAATATCTAACTTCTATGAAATTGCAGGGAATGGGCCACTCCATGATGGCCTTAATATTTTGAGGATCCATAGCTAGTCCCTCCTTGGAAATGACATGTCCTAATTATTGAACTTGTGATTGGAAGAAATCACATTTTCTAAGCTTGGCATAGATCTTATGCTCTCTTAACAATTGCAATACTGCTTTCAAATGATCTTCATTCTCTTTTATGGTTTCTAAATAGAACAAGATATTATACACAAAAACCGATACAAACTTGTCAAATATGGGCCGAGGAAATTATTCATTAGGCACATAAATGTGGTGGGGGTGTTTGTAAGCTGAAACAGAACTACCAAAAACTCATATGGTGTGTATCCAGTACTAAAGGCTATCTTGTGGATGTATTCATACTTAATTCAAACCCAATGATAACCATATCTTAAATCTACTTTTGAGAACATTGCAAACCCTCTTAGCTGATCAAACAAGTCACCAATTATAGAAAGTAAGTACTTGTTCTTCATTGTAGCTTTGTTCAACCGTCGATAATCAATACACAACTACAACATTCCATCCTTCTTTTTCAAATAGCATTGGGGTTTTCCATGGTGATATGTTGGGTCTAATATACCCCTTGTATAAGATTTATTGCAATTGTAATTTTAACTCCAATATCTCTGGTATACTCATATGATATGTGGCTTTAGAGATTAGTACTAATCCAGCAAGCAATTTGATGGAAAATTTTATTTCTCTCTTGGGTGGAAATCCTATTATTTCCTTCGAACACACATTGCTAAACTACCTTAACACCGTATGAGCTTCCTTTCTATCCTCACTGGTTTCTAACTCGTTGGTCACTTGGACCACATATTGGGTGCACCCTTTTCTGATCCATCAATTCAATTGCAACACTTATATCTTTTTTCTAATAATGACAAGCTTCCTTTCTCTTCGAAGCATAATTTCCTCACCTTCATCGTTGAGGCACTCTAGTGACTTGCTATAACAATCCACTTTGGTTCTATGGGCCGCTAGCTAATCCATTTTGATTAGAACATTGTATGAGCCCAAAGAAAAGATATTAAGGGAATATGTAGTGGACATGAAACTTATCTCCATGGGGCATGATTTCATTAATTCCATCACCCGCCTTTTGGATAGTTGGACCAACCACAATTTCTCGTGCATTTTACTTTGCATAACACATTTCTCTGCAACCTTTGGGTTGATATATCTAAAATTAGAACTTGGGTGAATTAAAATTGAAACATGATGGTTAATGACCACACCTTTCATTTTTATTTTTGAATCTTGATGGTCTATTTTCTTGTTGTCTAATGTAGCATCAATTCGAGGCACACTCTAAGCCACATCATTCATCGTTGCATCCTAATGCACATTTTACAACATTTTACTATTTTGCTATTGTTGAGGGAAATCCATACCCAGGTGGTTCTATCCATATTCCCAACACTGCAATGATCCTCTCTTGAACCCCTTAACATATTCACTCATTGGTTTAATGGGCCTATCTCTATTGGTATTAGTGAAATTCTATCGGGACTCACCCTTGGCAGGAATTGCGAACTTCACATTCCTCCCTTCTCACTTATATCCTAAGAATTTTAACCATTTTTCCTTGAAGATAGACTTATCCATATTCTTCCAATCTATTTTGAACTTAGCCTTATGCTTGGACTAATCTTAGTAATACTTGGCCTTTTAGACCATGTCCTCTAAGGTTCTTGGCTCATCAAATTAAACTCGGTCTCAACAAGCTTGTGGTAACTCAGTGAGGTACCTTTGAATCTTCACCTTCTCATCTCTGATGTAGGACACATACCTCAATAGTTATATAACTTTATCGGTGTAGTCATCCATGGTAAGATACCTTGTCTTACGCTCATGGAAGTCTTTAACTTTGTTATCATAGTCCCTCTCAGATAGGTACTTCTCCTAGAAATTTTTATTAAAACTTTCCACATGATTGTTCTTTCTCTATAACACCCTTGACATTTCTAAAATCCCCCCACCATATATTAGCTTTTCCTTCCAGGATGAAAATGGATACTCTAGACTTCATATTTTTATAGTAGTCAAGGACAATGAAATATTTCTTCAAGTCTAATAGCCATGATTCCACTTCTTCAACCTTATTAATTTCTCTATCAAAGATAGGGGGATTTTCTTTCTTGAAATACTTCGACATTAAGTTTTTCTAGTTCATCAAATTTGACATATGTCTAATGGTATATTTCTCTGATAGCCTAAGTATGTGGTAAATTTACTTTTTTGGTTCCATATGAGTGATTGTAAGCTTCCACCAACACCATTTTAGTCCAATGTAAAATTAACTATTGATTGAATAAGAGGAAGAAGAATAGAGATTTAATTTACCACTTCCAAAGCTTCCATCAATATATGTTCAGAAACATCATCCTGAGAGTCAAATTCTTGGTAATAACGAAACATGTGTTCAATAAAGAAACCAATTCATAGGCACATATAGTCATGCAAATTTTGCACTCTTGTCCATAATAGAACCCAAGGATTTTTCTCAAGGCAGTCAAGATCAACATTGAGTGAGTACCATGGATAAAAAACTAGATTATATTGAGGAAAACCATACATGGGAGTTGGTTCCAAGACCAAAATATAAGAATGTAATTGGCACCAAGTGGGTTTTCAAAAATAAATTGAATGAGGATTGTTAAGTAGTCAAGAATAAAGGCATATTAGTGTGCAAAAGGTATGCACAAATAGAAGGTGTAGACTTTGAATAAACCTTTTCTCTAGTTTAAAGACTTGAAGCAATTAGAATGTTCTTGGATTTTGAATGTTATGGAAAGTTCAAAATTTATCAAAGGGATGTCAAATCACGCTTTTTGAATGGAGAGTTAGAACAAGTATATGTAGAACAACCTGAAGGTTTCTAATTGTTTGATAATGAAAATCACATTTACAAATTGAAGAAGGCCCTCTATGGAACGAAAAAAGATGCTAGAGCATGGAATTACATACTTGACAAGTATCTACAAAAGAAAAGACTTAAAAAGGGAACATTCAATAGTATTATTTATATCAAATCTAAGAATGATAATTTGTTGATTATTATTGTTCACGTAGATATAATTTTTGGTACTGACATTGATTTAATGAGTCAAGATTTGCAGTTGATATGCAAAAGAAATTTGAAATGTCTATGATGGGAGAATTTTCATTTTTGCATGGATTTCAAGTTCATTAATAAGAAAAATGTCTTTTTATTTCTCAAACTAAATATTTTAAAGAAATAGGTATTTTTACTTCTCAAACTAAATATTGAGGAAATTTAGCATGGAGAACTGTGCACCTATGAGCACACCCATGGTAACAGGCGGTAAACTAATCAAGGATAACAAATCTC
Source organism: Pinus taeda (assembly GCA_000404065.3). Classification (NCBI taxonomy): domain Eukaryota; kingdom Viridiplantae; phylum Streptophyta; class Pinopsida; order Pinales; family Pinaceae; genus Pinus; species Pinus taeda. The sequence continues at coordinate 29,163 of APFE031269313.1, forward strand.
TAGAGGTATAAAAAATAATGTATATATCTATGATTGGTAGTTTACTTTATTTAATAACCTCATGGCCAAACATTATGTAAGAAGTAGGATTAATCGCTAGATTTTAGTCAAATTGAAAGGAAACTCATGTGAATGCAGTGAAGAGGATATTTAGGTATTTGCAATGGACCATAGACTAGATTATGGTATTCAAGAGGCACAAAATTCAATCTCAAAGCTTATATAGATGCATGTTTCTCTGGTAGTGTTGATGACAAGAAACACACTAGTGGAGGAGCTTTCTTTCTTGGCAACAATCTAGTATCCTCACTCAACATTGTCCCTCAGATTGCTTTGGTGACGCAAACAATTCTAAAGGCATTCGATGAAGACCAATGCTCCTCCCATTTTAGGTTAAAAGACTTTCCGTCCTCAACCATAAAGGGTATTCCTTATAATTATGTGAATGTTTTTCTATGATAACTTTTAAAAATTAGCTAGATTATAGATATATAGTTTTGAAAAATAATAAATGATAAAGCTTAGAATAAGTGAAACTCATATATAAATAAATCATCAATGACTTAAAATGTAAATTTCAAATATGCAATTGAGATCAATAAGTGCTTCGAAATAACTTACAATGAAAATACATAACACAATTAACATAAGATAAAATTACAGAACAAACAAAGAAAGATAAAAAAGAAAGAAAAAATAAAACATTATTGGTATATATTTGTATCTAAATGAAACATGCAATGAAATCATATGACATCATGTATTTGTATAATTCGAGTTTTCAACAGTTCAATTGAAATTCTGATTTAAATCTTCCAAATAATGTATATTTGAAAAGTAGTAAATCAAGTAATATGATGTATGAAATGAATTATCAATTTGATTATGTCAAAATTTTAATCATTCATGTGTACTAGTGTATATAAATATAAAATTAACAAAACACAACACATTGAAAAGAAGCACCATTAATCATAATTTCATATAACAAAATCACATTGTCATCATGGAGTAGGAAAACACGTGTGCACTATCCCATTCAAAATAAAGTTTCATGTCAAAATCCCCACTTCTTTAATAGCTCCCAGCCATTTTATTTCATTCCAAATTGGTTTACTATTACGTTTTTATAACTTTTCCCTTAATAATAACCTTAAAATTAATGGTAATTTACATTAATTGGCCTCTTGTTAAATCCATAGTCATTTAATAAAATACATTATTTATTTGCTATAATTTATTCAAATAAATATTCATAATATTTTAAACCATCTCTAATTATTTTCCCTTTTTCCCTCCATCACATAAAATCGGAATTATTCCTTTATAAATCACATAATAACTTAGAAATAAAATGCATTATTATTTTACTTCAAGTAAATCCATTTGGGTAAAAATGTGCCTCATATTTTATGTAAAATAATTATATTAGTTTCTTTATTTTAAAGTAAATATTCTTAAAAGTTTTCTCCCCAATTAACCTGTAAATGAAAAAACCCTTTAAAAAAAATGGAATATATGTCATTTGGGTAAATTTTGTTTTTCAAACTGTAAAAAAAATCTTGCAGCCAAAACTTTTAACATAATCCAATGAATCCCATCCCAAGAGTATATAATACTAGGAAGAGATAATAGGGGATTAGATTTCAAAATCGGTTTAAAGGTACTTGAGATTTAAATGCAATATTTGATTTCAATTTATCCAATGGCCATAAATGTTTATGATCAAGGGCCTTCAATCATATTGACCAGAAAAAGTGCTCGTTGATTAATCTTTCATGTGAATGCGATGCAACCTGGTTTGTACATTGTAACATTTAAATTTTTTTTATAAAAAATAATTTTAAACTTTCTGTAATACACATTTTTCAATAAACATAAACTATGTTTATTTAATATACCTCTCATCATATAATTTTCCCCTTTTAAATGAATGCTAACATTATTATTTTTTAATGATTTCATAAGATCTATGTTTTTTTAATAGAAAAATAAATTTATGGATTTATAAATATATGAAGTCAATGTTAGCATTTTGGATTCAAAAGGAATAATTTTAATTTGACTCAAAATCTATAGTGTATGTATTTGTTATGAATAAAATAATAACAATATTATAAAACTTAATGTTTTGACTAAGGATTTAGGTTATATATGAATATATCTAATAGAAGGTATATAAGAATGAAGTTAATAAGTCAAAATGTTATATCTTTAGAATAACCAAATTTAGATATGATAAAAAACCTATTTTGAAAAATTGATATAATAAAAGACTAAAATATCATTGTTAGGGGGTGTGATTATGATTAGAGACTTTAAATGATTGCGGTAGAGGTTAACAGTAAAGGGCATATCAACATGGAGAAGATGGGTCTTAAGAGACAAAATAAGGCTAACAATTACAAGATGAGGGTCTAAGTGAAAAATAATTTGTAGAGATAACCCAATTTAAAGAGGGTTAAATTGGGCTAAACACTTAGCAAGAAACAAACTTCAATTTATTTATCTGATAACCTAATTTAAAGAGGGTCAAATTGGGCTAAATACTCAACAAGAAACAAAATTCAGTTTCTTTATCCACAACTGGAGTAGAGTAGATTGTAGCATTGTTATGTTGCACCCAAGTTTGATGGATGAAGCAAAATCTCAAGGATATCTAGGTAAATTGTGATCAATTGGTGCCAAGTATTTTTGACAACACTAGTGCCATTAATATCTCTAAGAACCCTATTATGCACTCTAAAGCAAAGCCCATACCCATAAAATATCATTTTCTTAGAGAAAAATTTGTTGATCATATTGTAAAATTAGAATATATTTCTTCACAAGAGAATGTTGTAGATATATTTACCAAACCACTGCCTATAGAGACTTTTTAGTACCTTAGATAGAGGTGGGGAATGATTTCTCCTTAGTTTTCTTAGAAAAATGAGTAGTGTATGCATGCAATACACCAATGCATGTCATCTTAATAAAGTGAACTGTAGGAAAATAATGTTAATCATGATAGTTGATATACAACACATAGGGGAGAAGTCTATTAGTGGGACGAATTATAACAACCAGTGATAATTATGTTGTCATCAGAAGATGTAAAAAAAACCTAACCGTAAGGGAAGTAGTAGTCAAGTGATTGTTTACCAAACAATACTTTTCTATGCATCTCTTTTCCCTTGATGTCCAAGGGGGATAAATAAGCAGAAATAACGAGAAGAAGAGTCAAATAGCAGATGGTGAGAAGAATATCCAACCAAAAGATAAAGATAATTCACATCCAAAGTACATCAATGATTGGATTATGTCTAGTGGTGTTGCCATCAATACCAAAGTGAGAGATTGTTGAATAAGTGTTTCCATGGATGTCAAAGAAAGTGGGTGTCATTAATTAGTGATGTTGGACATCTAATCCTCTAAGGATTGGTGTGGAAGTTGAATAGTCTAAGGAAGTCCAAGAGACCTTGGAATACGAAACCAAAGGTCATGTGAATGTACTATAAATGTATATCATTGTCAATAATAAACACACACTCATGTTTGTCATTCATCTTTTGTGTTTGTCATGTATGTGTCTTAACATGGTATTAGAGCACTAGGTTTCTTGAATAATTCTCAGTGTTTTTGTACACCTACGACCTCTTTGCAATTCTCTATTATATTCGTCCTCTGCCTTTCAAAGAGAACACTTATGCCACTGACCCATATTATGTGGTAATTGATCTATTTGTGGTTGTCAGTAAATGACATGCCCATTAATGTTATTGTGTGTTTCTCAAAGCTGAGCGCATCAGACCTGCAACATCCCAAATTAGCGGTTGTGTTGGTAGACAATGTCTTCCTACCTACAACCTATCAAAGTTTGCATATATATATTTGTTCTCCACATTTCTATTCAACGCTTCTCTACCTCTACATTGTGTTGAATGCATTGGTTTCCATCTGTGATTTACTATTGTTACATGAGCGTTTCATCTCTAAGTTGTTCATTATTGCTTCGGTTAGCCTGAGATCTTCTTTCAAACATGCGCTCTGTGTAACTCCCACCTTGATGCCTCCATACTCCACGCAACCATACCATTAGCTTTATGTTGGTCCCTCTTCCAATTAGAAATGAAGTGCTAGTTAAAAAAAGGAAACTTTTCACATTGCAGACAAAGCCATCTATACGACCTTGCTTTATCTCTCGACACATAACATCCTATTATAAAAAAACATGCTTTCTCTTTAAATGCCTCTGTTGAGTAGATACTTGTCTTGTTGCTGAAGCTGATCATCATTGGGCACAATAGATCAGAGAAACAAACTTTCAGTGGCTTAAGGATCCTCTACAATCAATTAATCCTGTTTGGAGCGTTGCCACACACAATGCCTGGGAATTCAACTTCCCTTGAAGGTTCAAAGAAAGATAGCCAGAGCAGGTAGTGGGGGTTACGACACCACACCACGATGTTCTCTGAATTGTGATGATGTTTTCTCAGCTTTTGGATCAATTGTGGGTGGAGTTTAACCTGTGCTTGGATACATTACCCTTTTCCTTTGTAGTGTGAAGTGGCTACGGTTAGTATTAAAGCACTTCCATTATTTTGACAACAATAAATAGTTTGATTCTGATATCAAGGTGAAATTTACTCCTAGATGCACGCCCTTCATTAAAAATCAGAAATATTCAGCTGTAATCAGGTTGAATTTGCATGGGACAATACATTCTTTATTGTTGGCGATATCAGGTGGGGGAAAGAGTGTGCTGTGACCACTGTAGTAAAAAAGAAGAATAGGATGTTCAATACAGAATTGGCACGACCAACCATAGTGATGAGAGCCTTGAGGATGTTTTCTCTAGTGGGCTTCACATTATCAACCTCATCTTAGTTGATTAGGAGATGATCTCATTTTGGAAAAATCCATAACGATCAATTAGTGTTCCTTGCATCCTCAGTGCGCCTTGAATGATTGACTTAAGTTATATATTACTGGTAAAATAATCTTGTTGTTCAAGATTGATTAGGGACAATTGAATATCCTCTATGCAGTTTCCATAGTGTCTATTGTGAGTTTTCTTTTCCACTGCAATGATACTTGCTCGTATGCTTGGAATTGGTCTTGGTTGAATCCATTATATGTTGTGTATTCACTGCATTATATTGGTATAACTTAGTTCATGTCAAAATATCTTGCGTTGTATAATAATTTGACAAGAACACTTGATGGTTCATTAAGTTGGGTCAAACAATGGAGTTGCCAACATGCATAAGAGTTTTAGTGTCAAATGAACTTAGAGGGAAAGGTTATTCGAGTGGAGAAAAGGTCCTCGCAATCCTTGGTATAAGGGCATGTTAAAGTTGTCCTTGACATCATATTCATAGTTGGGTTGCTCATAGGTGAAGGACACCCATATTTTTGGAGATAGTATTTCCTATTAAAACTATCAATATGATAAGCCCTTTTGTAGCTTAAGTTTATTATTGAAGAACAATCCTTAAAATATTCGTCACCACTTTCCCATTTTATTTCTTTGAGCATTATCATTTTGTACTGCAACAATTGGTGGTTACTATTGTTCATTGGCATATTGTTCTGGTGTGGATTTGCAACAACGCTGTGTATTTGGTTTCTTAACACTTTTCCCATTTGTTTGTTTGAATAACGGCGAAAATTCATGGCTTATTAGAGTTACTGAAAACTCTAATCAGGTCCACTGCTGATGTCACAGTCAAAATTAGCAAAGCCTCTCTTCCTGACGTTTAAACCTGTTTGCAAAATGCACATGAAAAGATAGAGTTTCTGCAACATGAATCACAGTTACAGAACAACATAAGAAACATTTTGAACTTCTTGAGATTGAAACAGACTCCCATAAGCACCAAGTCAATAATGTTGCTGTTGATCTAGTGCCCAATGAAGCAGTAGAGTTACATGTAGATGCAGAAGTTTAGTCTGCACTTCCCAAGCTAATCATCAGACCTTGGGAAGAGCTTTTCCACAACAAGCACAAAATAGGTCTTGGATATGATAAGGAGGTTTCCTTTCATATTCTAGATTACTCAAAGCCCATTCAATTTAAGAGTGCTAGATTCCTTCATGACAGTTCACCTTCAACTATTCCAGATTCTGCTCCTCTTCCACAACAACAACAACAGATTGTGAAATGCCAACACTATGACCGAGTTGGCCATCTGAGAGATCACTGTTTTGATCTTCATCCATGTAAGCACTGTCATAAAACCAATCATTCTTCAAATAGATGCTTCAGAAAAAAACCTCCTGCAAGAACAAAGATTCATCTTGGATGGATCGCTTCTTGGTAATAGGCATCAACAACCAAGAAAATATTTCAGTCATATGTCCGAACTTGTGCTAGATTCCTTCATGACAGTTCACCTTCAGCTATTCCAGATTCTGCTCCTCTTCCACAACAACAACAACAGATTGTGAAATGCCAACACTATGACCGAGTTGGCCATCTGAGAGATCACTGTTTTGATCTTCATCCATGTAAGCACTGTCATAAAACCAATCATTCTTCAAATAGATGCTTCAGAAAAAAACCTCCTGCAAGAACAAAGATTCATCTTGGATGGATCGCTTCTTGGCAATAGGCATCAACAACCAAGAAAATATTTCAGTCATATGTCCGAACTTGTTCTAGAGTATTGAACAGTCTTGCAGTTGAGTTTTCTCCATCATCTCACCTTGTATCTGGCAGGGGGGAAATGATGGTCATCTACAAGCTTCAAAGCCACATAAAGCGAGCCCGAGCCACAACCTGCCATACCAGATTCAGAGTTGTAGCCAGAGACAAAGATTCTCTTGAACATGCCTTCAGTTGGTGATGCCTCTTTAAAGAATTGGGGATACTTCCTCTAGCAGAAGACTTCAGCTTCTTGCCATTTTGGAAGAGTTCCAGGAATTGCATTAAGCATTCCAGAGTTGTTGGTCATCCTTAAACCATCACAGGTTGAGACCTCCCTTTTCAGGTTGCAGTTCTCCCTTTTATGCAAGGTGAGACCTCCCTTTCAAGGTTGAAGGTTTGCCTCTACAAAACATTAGGAGCACTTACTCTAGTAGAAGACTTCAGCTTCATGCCAGAATTGGAAGAGTTCCGGGAACTGCACTAAGCGTTCTAGTGTTGGTGGTCATCCTTAAATCATCGCCCTTTATACCAACATTTCAGAGAGCACATTCAGCCTAGTGCTACCATGCATTTTTGCACATTTTGTATTACAGCTCTTTTCTTGGAATCATACATAACCCTTCAGATTAAGGGGAGGGAGGGAATGTTGGACACCTAATCCTCTAAGGGTTGGTGTGGAAGCTAAATAATCTAAGGAAGTCCAAGAGACCTTGGAATACGAAACCAAATGTCATGTGAATGTCCTATAAATGTATATCATTGTCATTAATAAACACACACTCATGTTTATCATTCATCTTTTATGTTTGTCATGTATGTGTCTTAACAAATGCTATGGTTTGATCACTACAATGGATTTTGACAAAGGGGCACTTATCGCAATGATCAATCAATATTGTTTTTCTCATGTTACTAGTAATTATATTGTGTTGGTTTTGAATGAGAGTTATTAGAAGATTCATGTTTCATATTTGGACTGGATAAAAACACTTCTATAGGAGGATGAAGTACTTAAGCTTGTAAGTGATGATGGTACTCAAAAACCATATAAAAATAAACTTACAGGATCAAAGTTCTTCATACTTGGTGCATAAACATTGGATCTGGAATTAAACAAGATAAAAATCTCTATAGAGAGTAATTCTTCTGAAACTCAAAAACAAGTGAGGTGGATTATGTTTCTATAAGTCAACACATTAGATTGAAACATATGTACATGAACGGTGATATATCTATGTTAAATTTGGAAACAAAACACTAGCTGGAGATCCATTTCATCTTACTATTCATGATTTAAGGGTTTCAACTACCTTGTGAACCCAATTAAATCATTGGTATCTTGTCAAACTAGTGGTGTCATAGCACGATAACATGTATTCCATCATGATCTTAAAATAAATAACAACATTTTCAACAAAGAGGAGATGGGGTATCATCTATCAGAAAGGGGATTTAACATGGAAACATCATGCATAACATCATAAAGTAGAAAGGATTCCTTTTTATCCCATGATATGGGACCTACTTTGACATCTGTACAATAAAAATGGCCACAATATTGTAGAAATTACTTGAAAAAAATGAAGAGTAGCTTCACTTGGCTGAGAAAAAGAAACTATATATGAATCTTGATGTGGACCTAGTATTAGTTTTGCTTGGCATTAGTGTTCAAAATTTATATATATGAATGAAAATGGCCATAAAGAGCGAGTTTCAGTTTGTATTTTTGCTACTAATCATGAATGTTGAACAAATATTTGGTCCCATTATGATTATAGCACTAGAAAAACTATGTCCTTGGATCCAAAAACATCAATTGAAGTCCCATAATACATATTTGGACTATATTCTTGTTACATTTTGAACCATGATCTGATTATTTAGATGAATATTGTTTTCTACCTCCACAACAAGATAATAAATATGTTAGGTTGGGGATATCAAGAGGGTACTAATCTATTTATTTTTGTCTCTAACTTTCGACACAATAATAGGATTAAAGAAACAATGGATCATTTAAGAGAAAAGTTAGAATTCATACATAAAGCCTCATGAGGAAAGAAAGTAAACATCATAAGCCATTTAATGGGAGTTCTTCTAATCAAATGTTTTCTCTCACTCTACAATGTAGTATTTGAGAAGTACATGAACTCATGGATAGCTATAACTGCATCATTTAAAGGTGCTCTTGGATTTATAAAGGACATTCTTTTGAACAAATTTATATTTATAGGAGGATGGAAACAATATATTTTCATTTCTTAGTAAAGTATGCATCAACTACTGGTGGAATTGCTTTGATTTCAAGTGGTATTCACAACCTCTTCTAGAAATAAGAAAAAAAAAGAATGACAACTTTGGTATCTCATCAATTCAACTTGAGCGCTACGGCCCACATGCTTATGTTAATCTCACGAAGGATGCTATTATTAATAATAATGTAATCTATGATGGTGTGATGATACTATTATCATTTAATTGTGAAATCTTGAATGGGACAAACTCAAAAAATCATTTCTTTGGTGAAGATCCCTCCATCTATACAATTTTATAATATATGACACTTCTAGTGAGACACCATATGGTCCATGTTATGGAATCAAGGAAATACCTATATTTAACATGGAGGAAATGTTACACTCGGAGGATGTATACACTTGTGTGGAAGGTGATGGAATTGTCTCCTTGGAATCAACTATGGAAAATGGGCTTGTGCTCGAGGAAAGAATAGGCATGCCTAGAGATCACTAAGGACTGGTATGTGATGAGTGTGCTTTTCATATACTTAAATATTGGATGAAGGTTGGAAACCAAAATCCTTTCTATGACCTTATTGATGACTATGCTATTTTTCCCACTAAAGTCAAGATGGAGCAGCATACGAAGGGTTGCCTCTCTATACCAACCACAAAAAGATGGGAAATCCTATGAGAAAATATTAGCGATTTTCATGAAACAAATAGACATGATTTTGGGGCTATCATATAAGAGGGAGATGAGAGGAGCCATAGTCAATACATAATACCATGGGTCAATTTAAAACCATGGGCACCAAACCATTGTAAAGGTTGGACAAGTGAAAACAAAATAAATAATAAATACATGGTAAAATGAATTGAGGAGGTAGATAGTTAGTGTGAGTGTCGAAGGACATTTTTTTTGAAGAGTGTTGTTTGGAGAGTAGAAGGATAACATAGAGCTATAACAAAACAGAGATTTGTATCATAACAAATACCTATGATATGTTGAAACCAGGTACTATTGAAGATATGAAGACCAATGAAGGTGATTAAAGAGGAGTTGATTGGATCAACAACAAATTAACTATAACTTAGAATTTTGAAAGGGGTTGGGGTCTCGTACAAGTGGGTGCCTACAAAAATTTGAAAGGGGATCAGTGTCTCCAGTATGTTGGTGCCTACAAATTTGAAAGGTTATTGGTGTCTCTAGTAAGTTGGTGCTTGAATGATTGTAATAGTAGTTTGGCACCTACATCCATTATTAAAGACAAATAAGTTTCATGGTTTTCTCCTGGATAGGTTTCCACATAAAATTCTAAGTAATATGTTTTGTGTTAAAACTTGATGTTGTAAGCTATTTCTATGCTTAATATTGTCGGAATGGTTTAATTAATTGAGAATGAATGTGTTAAATAAGGAAATGATTGAAAAATAATGATTCACCCCCCTCTTAGTGTTCAACATTTCTTTGTTACATTCTTATTCTTAACATGAACTATTTCAATCTATAAATTTTTCTCATCCTTATCATAGCAAGTATTGTGCATAATTAATAATTTTTCTTCAAATGTATCCACCATATTTTGACTTTTTGCCAAATGTAGTGCTACCTAGTTAGGGACTGTAGCACTATCCACCTCCATATCAGGGGTCCCTTTGACTGATGAGATCCCTTCTTGGTAGATATTTTTTGATGATGTAAAAACATGAAACTTTTCCAAATCGACATGAGAGTGAGGTTCTTCACCATCGTTTCCTTTAGAATGTTATTCATTACTCCCCCTTTAGACTGTAGTTGTATCTTGTCTGTTGTATGTAGCGGAGGAACTCAAATGAGTTGGTTGAGAAAATAAAGATTGTACATTTGTAGGATTCTTCCCTATTTGTATATTTTTGCTATGAGCTCCTAAATTAGTACTAATTTGTGTAGCTAGATCAACATTTTGAATTATATTTTCCTTCTCTTTTCCTCTCAATGTTTCCACTTAATTGTCTCTAATTCTTTCCATGATTTGAGTGAAAAAAGTGCCATATGCTACTAATGATAAATGGTGAGAAAATAACCCCCCCTTTTCATACATGAAATGTTCTGCTTGTTGAGTCAACCTTTGTAGTTTGACTATGTTAATATATGTCTAAATTCCTTGATGAAATTATCTTGGATGAGGAAAAAGTGAAAAGGTGTTTTATGCCTCCATAAAATGGGACACCAAAATTGGATTTATTCTGAGGCTCAATTTTCACATTACTCTTCAAAGCTAGGCTACTGAACAAATTATAATAAACTATTTTTATACCAGATAAGTTTTCATAGAGAATATTTGAATCTTTAAATAATTAGCCAATTGAAAGGAAATTCCATTGAAAATAACATCTTTCCAAAAAGGAAAATATCAAATATATAAAACTAACTTAGGTATATGGGACATTGAATCCTGTCCCATTGTATGCATGAATAACAAGAAGAAATCTTTGTAATGCTTTGTTAAAACGAAGATATCAATGGATGGAAGGTTTTTTGGCATGTGAATTGGACCATGAATTCCTTGGAACATTCACACCTCCACCTTGAGAGTAAAGGAAAGATTTTTCTTTAGGCAGATTAAGTTTCATGTTTGGATCTGGTAACCTTAGAAGTCTCTTGAAATATTTCGAATTCAAATGTACTAGGTTCTTTCCTTAAGGAGAAACTCTAATAGTCTTGGTCATAGAATCCATGTATCGAGCACTGCAGGAGATGAGTTATCTGGAACTGAAGGCCTCAAGAACACATCCAAAATTAGCAAGACCAATGGTATATATTTTATTATTGAGATTTTTCTTAGGTTTCAATTCAAATACAAGGTATTTCATTTGACCAATGGAAGTTTTTATCTGGTTGAGTGAGTGAATTAACTATATCCATACAAACAAAATTATTCTTTCATTTATTCACCATATTGGTTTATTCCTTCAATGCACTTTGGTATATATGATAGATCAAGTGTTGTATTATGGATATATTAGTTATTTAAAAGATCAATTCATGAATAGTATTTACCAAGGCATCCCTTCATCACATAGCACCTTCATTGAGATGTGAGAATCATAAATTGGGAGTTATTTGTCAAGGGGACATCCTTTATGGAAATATGGAATATTTGATTCACATAATGCCATATAAACACCTTTTACCTCAATTATCAAACTTTGTTAAATGAGCTTTGAATTAGCCTCGAAAGGAGAAAAATGAGTATTTTCATGAAGTTCACTATGTATTATGAGGGAAGAAACCAATTTTATAATAATAAGTGATATTATAGTGTGGAATGCTCATATGTGTGGAGAAGCAAGAGCGTGGAGGGATAGCAAGTGTGGATATTTAAGCGTGCAAATGAATGATTATGTGGAGAAAAGTGAGTGGCATGTCTTCTACACACAAATGAAAATTGACTAAGTGTAAGAGTGTTGTGGGGCATACAGTTAGCGGAGTGCGAGGTTCTTGTTCGAGGGGAATGTTATGCACAGGGTTTGAAAATGCGACTAAGGATGAAACGTTGAAAGGGAAAAGGGAAATATGGATGTTTTGGAGGACTAATGAAGAATGATGATGAGTTAGTCCTATTTAAGGTAATATAAGAAAATAGGTCAACAAGAGTCATCTACTGAGAAATCAATGTGGTAGTCCTAAGAGCCAACTAATGCTGCTAGGGCTAGAACAACACAATTCTTCTTTGCTAACCAAAAATAGAGTGTAAGAAGGAGCTTACCATACTTCTCCATTCTATGTAGACGAGCTTTAATCTCTATCCATTTGACCTCCTTCTGCCCTGAGAATGCATGGGTGATGAAGGACTTTGTATGCCAGTATAATTCGAATAGTATAATTTTTTTTCCCTAAATGCGAATAAAGCTTACATTTGTGTTGAAATTATCCATCTAATATTTGATATCCTTAGAGTGGAGAAAATCCATTTCCTTCTAGACCTTGGCTTCCAAAATCCTTAGGTGTTTATGATAAGATGGTAAAAATTTGTTATAGAAAGAGCATGCGGTGTCAAGAGAGACATATTTGGTAGGAGTGTCATGCAATGGTGGCTTGAGTAAGGTGGGATTGGATAACAGAGAGGTATGATACAGAAAAAACTATTGTGACAAGGGAAGGGGTGAGTCAATAGAGTAGAGAACAAAATAATTTGAGGATAACCCGACAGAGTGATAGATAGGAGTTGAAAAGCCAAATCATAAACCTAGGTGGCCATGATCCTTGGAGTAAAATCGATATCCGATAGAGCTCATATATTGCCACAATAACTATTGCTTGCTCTAAGCATGATTGCCACTATTATGAGATGCATAACGCTAAGGAAAATATGTTGTTGAAACTGGGAGTCTTATGTAAGTTCAAGTATGCTTATTAAATCACATGAGAAGTTCTGCATGGAGGGAAGTCATGGTAGAGGGTGGATAGCCCATCATCCTTCCCAGATGAGAGCAAGTTATTCTTTCAATCACTTAATTCAAAAGAACAAATAATATTATTTGTTATAATAAATTATATATTTTTAAATACAATATAAAAAATGAATTTTATACATTATATTATTTACTAACTAATATTTATATAATAAATATATATATATACCGATTTTTTTATTATTAAATTATATATATTTTTATTAATTCAAATTTTACATGAGGAGAATAATTATAATTTAATGTTGAAGGTAAAATGAAGAATGTAACTAAAATTTTAAAGTGGAAAAAGGATGTTGAAGTGTTTACATCTATAACATATAGTGTTGTGTTTAAGGACCACTTTTTCATTTTAAGGGAATCTTTCATAATGACAGGCCATCTCAAATGAAAGATATGTTTAACTACTCTTCATTTCGCATAACTTAAAACTTGGCTTAACATTTGTTCAGCAATGTTAGGATTGATAATGATATTTCACAAGATGTTTTATTTTATTTTTTACATAATGCTTTGGTTAATTATTTGTTTATTGTCATCTCAATTGGTTCATATGATTATGATGGCTAACATGAATTAAGTTCAATATGATGGCTGACCGGAATCAAGTTCAAATGGTCATGATTGTTGTTTGTTTTTTTGGGTTTTATTTCATAAGATTTAAGGTAATATTTATTTATAAAAAATGAAGTTTAATAAGAGAATATCAATGTTCTATATTATAATATGATATTGAAAATAAGCGCTATATAGTAGTTAGTGTTTGTTATTTAATTTAAATATAGCTCAATTGAGGTATATTTTTAATCAATTTAAGTTTTATTGATTAGTAAATTGAAGTATTTTGTTAATTGTAGTTCTGTGATGATGTAGAATCTAATCCTAACTCGCTACACTAATAATATCTTATTGTAATGATAATGTTTTTGTTGAAAGCTATAAAGGTTGACATTTTTAATTTATTTTATAAAATTTTACATTTTCTGTCTAAAATATAGATAGATATATTTTAAAAGGTTCGACATGAATCTCATTAAATTAAAATTCTTCCTAACAAGTAAAATAATAAAGTCTAACAAAAACCTTATTAAATTGAGGAAAAAAAATATATTTATTTATTATTAAACTACGTAGTTATGCCATATAAGTAGTGACTCATTTACACGATTAAGGATTTTTTTAATTAAATTAGAGTTGGTCAAAATGTTTACTTTTGTTTAATCTTCTTTATTATTTAAGTTTAAATTTCTATTTTCTTTATCTTTTTTTGAAATATCATTTTTTTTAATAATTTAAATTGTTTAATAAGTTAAAATTTACAAATTAAGTTTTATTCTTTTTTGAAGAAAATAAAAATAAATAAATATAATCATACATTAAGCCTTTCCAAAATCTATAAATCTCATTAAATAATAATAGTGTGTGACAAAATCTTATTAAATTGTGAAAACAAATTTGGACAAAAAATTATTTATTATTAAACTACGTCTAGTAAAATGAGAGCCATGAAAAACTAATCAAACTTTAATGTAATAGGCCTCTGTCACGTCATGTGGCCTCCAATAAAACATGAAAAAAAATAGTTAAATACCCAAAATTTGGGGCTATGGACAATGTAGACAATTTTGTTGTATGTAGACGACGACGCGCATCCATATAATAAATAATAAATATATTATTTATTAGACATAATAGTGATAGGAATAGTCTAACCTATAAACGGATTTTTTTTTTTTTACTGGAATTCATTAAAATCTAACGATACAATTTCAAGATTTTTGTTGTCTAAAATACAATTTTGAATGCATAAATATATTCAACACCACGAAAAACCCTTGGGGCACTAGAATTATGCAGATTAAACAATTTAAACTTATTTTTAAAAAACTTTGTCATATTTTGTTTAAAATTAACGAGAAAAATGGTCATGAAAAAGGTCATTTCAATATAAGTTAGACTATGCTAGTGTTCAATACTATCAATGATCATTGTAATACTATTGCTACAACAAAAACTATCATGAAAAATAATAGTAAATAAAGTTAAACCAAATAAAAAAATGAAAAAAAAAAAATTATAAAAATTTAAATATTGTTAAATAATATTATAATTATAAAATTCAATTCTTTATTATTAAAATTAAATGAATAGTCAGTGAATGCCATAGTTGATGCGTTATACATGCCACGACAAGTATAATAACGAAAGTTATATTTATATGATTTAAAATTTGTCCTTTTATATAAATTCACCATTTTTATGTAAAGTTATATTTATACAAGCATGTAATAGGGACATAATGTTTCAATCATATGTAACATTATGTAAGTTTGTTTTTTGTTTTTGTTTTTTTGTTTTTTTAATCTATTTTGCAGGTTTACATGTTACCTTTTTGTGGATGAGTTGGAAAATATCCATGGTCTTTTTAGTCCCTGCCATGTCCTTGCCTCCAACATAGTAGGGACTATAGCGATCGACTAATCGTTGATTTCCTATTAAATCACTTTGACCAAATAATATTTCCCATACATTTTAGGTTTAAACTAATGTTTTAAATAAAATGTTCTGTGCAACAGAGTTTTATCCAATGTTTTTGTTTCGACCTTTTATTGCTGGCTAGACTGTATACTTTTCTTAAAACTTAGGATAAAGAGTTTGGGGCTCACCTGTGTACTTTTCTTAAAACTTAGGATAGGAAGTTTGAACCATCACCGATGTCGTTGCATGTACAGGTGCCACGACTTCTTCTACAACTTCCACGACTTCTTCCAAGTGTCCTAATGCATTGAATTTATGACCTTCAGAAAATTGGATAAATTGATTCTAGAGAAAACACGGAAGCGTGCTTCAGAAATTATGCGGAAGACTTTCATGAACTAATCTGCATCAAAGTTCTAAAGATGTACTCATAATCTTCAGTGGATTGGATAAATTCATTCTTTCTGAAAACCTCGCCAAAGTCTGCAATGGCAGAAATGGAGACTCCTTTCATCTGGACCCGCACCACAAAAGACAAGGTAAGCAAGGTAAACAACACAAGAACTAGTGGTATAGTAGTTGTTTAAGCAGTATAACAGTGATTTTGTTTGAAATGTTTTCTTACATTTCTAGTCTTCTCTGGAAACGATTTTCTTTTTGGCATCGTATTCTTCTTTGGCAATGATTTTTCTTTCTGGTATTTTCTTGTTGCGTTGTTTTTGGCGTGCACCCTT